>JZLH01S0112106.1:19037-53598 GCA_001188425.1 Eucidaris tribuloides | reverse complement strand
AAGGCTCTCTGTGTGGAGAGCTAGGCTCTGGTTTTTGAGAGAGACCTCCTGCTTGAAATAAAACGAATGAAAATAAATAAAAAAAAATAAATAAATGAATATTAGAATAAATATAATATAAATAGAATAATATATGATATAAACAAAAATAAATGAAAATAATTAAAAATAAATAAAAATAAATAAAATAGATAAGAGATAAATAGCAATAAAGTGGCTTGGTCAATATTAGGCTTATTAGTGCTACAAAATAGGAATACTTTCGAGTCATTACTTATTTTATTTTAACTTTATCTTATTCGTTATTTTTTCTGATGCTCCTATAACAAAACACACGATCAGTGGTGGTTGTACAATTTAAATTGGCAATAAATATAACTAATCAAGACTGTCCTTAAGGAATAGATTTTCCTGAAGATACCTAAAAAGGGTCTTTGCTTTGCAAGAGTATATCCGCGTGATCATTAGTTCCTCATGTTGATTTAATAAATGATTTCTGGTCCTATGATTCTACAATATTGCCTTTCAGACCACATGTTGTTGATGCATGTTGTTATGGTTAGTATGATGATTCATAGAGCAACATTTTGTCAGCGTATCTTGTCGCGCTAATTATCGTCTTACTTGATTTTTGGTAGTTTATTTATGAATTTCAGCTAGGGCTAAATTTACTTGGAAAGGAGAAATTGGGTTGGCTCTTGGTTCTAGGTGTTTTCTAGAGATTAAAGTCAAATTGTCTTTATCGACCCATGATTTGATCAAAATATATTGTGAGTTAACGCAGAATGCTAGTCTCGGGGGCATGGCTTGAATAATGCGGTGTTGATTAGAGTGTGAAGTTGATGCTTTTTGGGGAGGTGTACAGAACGAGGGTGTACGATGCAATGATGTCGTCTTTCAGGGAACGCCAGGGGATATTCTTAAAGAACGCGCCCCGCGGCTATTGCATCTGGACTTCGATATAAGTGAGATTGTATCTCTCTTTCTCCTGTCTCTGTGCTTCACAAAAAAATTCACAACATAAAATAAAATGAAGTATGAAAATACAATTATAAATAGCTGACATATAATAGAAATTGTGAAAGAAAAAATGATTACTATAAACTACAATATTTGATTCAAGTAAGATTAGGAAATAGTACTATAAATGAAATTGGCTGAACAAATTAACTAAAAAAAATATTCCGAGTTATTCCACATTTTTTCGCAATGAATCAATTTTACTCTGAATAATAATTTTGTGAATAATGGAAGCCATGTTCTAACAAATTTTTAGTTTACTTTCGCATAATACTCTCAACTTTTTCCTTTCTGCTCCAGATGCTGTTCGGAATACGATTACCGTGGATGTTTCATTCCAGCCTTCGAGGGAGCGGAAGATGTCGGCGACCTGTTATACCTAATGGCGCCTCCTCGAACGCCTCTTTCCCCATGTCGACTCTACGGACTGCTGTGGTGCATATTATGGACAATACACGTTCTTCCGCATCGTCCAGATCTGACGTATCTTTTGGCCCACCGCCGGTCTTCCTGCCCGCCTGCAGCTGTTCACTGCGTTTTTTATGCCTCCGCAACGAAGTTGCCGGAGGCATCATGTTTTCGGGTTGTCCGTCCGTGCGTCCGTCCGTCCGTCCTTCCGTCCGTCCGTCCGTCCGTCCGTCCGTCCGTCCGTCCGTCCGTTACCGGATCTCGTTACCGCGATAACTTGAGAACCCCCGATCGGATTTTGATGTTACTAGGACCAAGCATGTACTATGAGCCACCAATGAACTGATTAGATTTTGGAGCTCAAAGGTCAAAGGTCAAAGGTCACCGGGCCTTAAATATGTCTGATTTGGGCTCGTTACCACGATAACTTGAGAGCGGCAAGTCGGATTGTCATGTAACTTGAGTGAAGTATGTATCGTATGGCGGAGGAGCATACCAAAATAGAAACTGATGTAGAGGAGAAATTTTGTAGCTGAAAGGTCAGGTCAAAGGTCCCAGGGCGTAAAATAATGTCTGATTTCAGCTCGCTTACCAGGCGATAACTTAGAACTGGCGAAGTTGAATTTCGATTGTAACTTGGGTGACATAACTGTATTATGACCACCAATGGATACGAGGAGATAGGAGTTTTTGGAGTTTCAAAGGTCAAAAAAGTCCAAAGGTCACGGGCCTAAAATGTACTGAAATGTCAGGGCGTCGTGGCTACCCGAAGGCGGGAGGGCGTGTAGTGGGGAGAGCGATAACTTTGAGAGCAGGCTGTCGGAATTGTCATGTGAAAGCATGGGTGGAAGTATGTATTATAAGGCACCAATGAACTGATTAGATTTTGACCTGAAAGGTGCAAGGAGGTCAAAAGTTCACACAGACGGGCCTAAAATATGTCTGACTTTGGGCTCGTTACCAGGGAAGGGAGGACGGAGGATGCGATAACACTTGAGAACGGCCAGTTGAATTTTTCATGTAACGTTAGGTGAAGTATGTATTTGAACCACCAATGAACCTGATAGATTTTGAGTTCAAAGGTCAAAAGGTCAAAGGTCACCGGGACAGTAAGATCTGTCTGCATTTGGGGCTCGTTACCGAGTTGGGAAGGGTCTCGAGGGAATGGGGGAGAGGACGCGCAACGGAAGAAACGCGATAACTTGAGAACGCCAGTTGAATTTTCATGTAAAGCTTAGGTAGAATTATGTATTAATGAACGCGCACCAACTGAACTGATTGATTGTTGGAGTTTCAAAGTCAAAAGGTCAAGGTCACCAAGGCGCAAAATATATCTGATTTGGCTCGTTACCGCTGATAATTAAGAAGCGCCAGTTGGATTTTCCATGTAACTTGGGTGAAGTATGTATTATGAGGCACCAATGAACTGATTAGAGATTTGGAGCTTGAACCAAGGTCAAAGGTCAAAGGTCAGCCGGCGCCTAAAAATATTCTGATCTTGGGCTCGTTAACCCCCGTTCGATAACTTGAGAACCCGCCAGTTTGAATATGTCATGTAACTTGGGTGAAGATAATGTTTATGAGGCACCATTGACTGATTAGATTTTGGCGTTGAAAGGGTCAAGAGTTCGACCGGTCACAAGGCTCCATACTTTGTGTCTTCCACGATTAATATGAGAACAGCTTACATCGATATTGATGATGAATTTGGGTGAAGTATGTATTATGGGGCATAAATGAAATTTCAGAGTTGAAACGGTCAAAGGTTACGATGCCCCGTACATTCAATCCAGTTTGTAATTGGACGGGGTGCGGAGCTACCCCATCGGACTGCGCGAGCCGAATTGCTCTAGTTTTCTTACAGACATACAAAAGGTTAGGGGTACTGGTCGACCATATTTAATGTTGACCTGTCCGAGCCTTCAGCTCAACAGAGTTCACTACCGATGCGACTCACCCATTGGCTTTTCTTTTTTAGAGCTGAAGCAAGAACGTCCTTTGAAAGCACAAAACAAAACGTTTTGCGTCGTTCTCCTTCCTCGTTAAACAATTTCTAGCTCTCGGCTGGAAAGGTTTGCCCTGCCCTTCTCTCTGGCCTTAATCGCAGTAACAGCGGCGTGAGAAGAAGTTCTCAAAGAACATGAAACGTAACACACACGCTTAATTACCCTCGACCCTCTCCAGAGTATTTTATGATATTGTAAATGAAATTCCTATTACTTTACTTGAAATATTATTAAAAAGAGAAACATGTCGTTGGCCATAAAACAGAGAAAATTGATGCTTTATCAAGTGATGTCTCGTGTAAGCAGATGTATAACGCAACATTTCCATTCAAGGATTCTATAGAAGTGTAAATCGTTTCATATTGGGCGGTAGATGGGGGCCCCAAAAATTATACTCTTAAATATGGCAGGAATTAAGTTTATGATTTAAAGACACCTACTTATAAGGAATAAACTTTGTCTAGAAATTATAATACAATTACGCAATATGTCCATCACATTCGCAGCTAAACGTTCGTCATCATAGTAGCTATGTAGCAGGATGCAACATAACTTTCGTAATTATATGCACATTTCCCAAACCGTGTTATGTTTTGTAAAAGGTGGCCCGATCAATGCCTTCTGGCTTTTCAATCACAGGGCCCGTTGAAATGGCACCTTGAATTAGCAATTGAGCGGAGCAGTAAATTGTATAAAACTACGATATCTGCTTGCGGGATTAGAAATTAAATAATTACATATGTCGGTAGAAAGATTACTATTTAATAGAACTCATCAAAATAGTTTTAGAATAAAGGTATCGTTCCGATTATTGTCTAAAAATTTAATAGGCCGCATCGTATATAGTATTAAAATCTGTTAATACGTGTCAGGATAAATACATCTACATAATACACAGTAAACGCACGGCAAACTAAATTCTTGATGGCCATCCATTTGACAGTAAGTTTACATTTAATCATCGTTAGTAGGTGTCGTTACTATAAACTCGGCTTAGTTAATAGCTTGCCTCTACCGTCTGGCCCTCAGTCATATTTGCAGGCGGCGACAACGAGTAGAGCAGCTCAGAGGAGACTTTCCGGACTTTACGGACAATGGCATAGTCACGCAACACAGCTATTACTTCACACACGTTCGGCGGTTTACCGGTTTCGGTGGGCGGGATGTTGACGCAGGTGGCGCTGCCTTTACTTCGGCAGGCTGACTAAGGGTGCAGGTCAGCGTCGACAGGCCTTATTCATACCACCCGGCCTAAATTGGCGAGTTGGTGAAATTGTAGGATCAATTCCACGGTTAGGATAATCTATTCAGGGAGAGGTACAGGCATAGTTAGTGCTTTTTGTAATTTCAGAGATGTCGGCACCTGGTGGGTGACGATGAACGCCGGTATGCGCCGACTTTTTCTCGGTCTTCTGCAGAGTCTGCTTTTTGTTGAAGGCGCGTTGTGCGGCGGGCGAAGGACGTTGTGCGTCGGTGAAGGACGCTGTGCGTCTGGCGGGCCTGCTAGTGCTACGTGTTTACACTGTACGTCACCGGCACCGTCATCTGTCTCCTTGATAATCTTGTCTTCATCTTGATGTGCATTCCATGAGGTTGCGCTTCGTGACCAGAGGATAGTCCTTGCTCACAAATGAAAAGAAGCAAACGATTTTGTCTGGCTGAGAATCGCTTACTCGCTTCCTCCATCTATTTTCACTTAAAGAAAACGAGCAGAGCTCAAATTGGTAAGAATTTTGTAAAATAAAGATGCTAATTTATGTTATTACTGAATTATGTCCAAGGATGTCAGTTTGTCCAAATATATCATACGCGTCGTTATATTCCATGTTGCTGAATTACCTGAAGACATATCTCCTCTGTCTGAATCACGTACAGCTCTCCCAGCAGATCTTGTACTGATACCTTGTAATTCCCCTGTCACTAACTGAAAGTTACCCGTTGCGAAGTACCGCAATGCTGCCGTTACCTGCAAAGAAACAGGCAATGCGGACGAACGTAATGTGGGTCGTTTGATGTCATCATTGACGATTTCGCAAATGCGATGGATTTGTTCCCTGGGCAAACGATATCGAGCAATCAGTTTTTGTCGTCTAATTCTTCTAAAGGGTTAGATCTGTCACGGAATACATATACTCTTTACGACGACGAATATTATACTCGAGTCGAGGGCGTGAAGAATTGCATTCTTACAAGCACAATAATGCCCCAAAGCAGGCGCTTTACTGATATTATTTTACAGCCAATACATGACATCAAGGATAAGAAAGGAAGTACTTTCATGACTCATGATGCACGGGTTATATGCTTACTTTGCCTTAGCCCCAAAATATCTTATTTAATTGAACAATTCAAATGAGAATTTAATTAATTGAAATCTGTCACAGCAACTTGACGGGCTACGATATACATAGATGAAAATGTGTGCAAGTGCCCCCCCTAAAAAAAAAGTTTGTATTTTTCATTAATATTAAGCTATTTTTGTTTGATTATGTAACCATTTCAAAGAGGTGAAAAGACACTTATTCCAAATTATGAATACTTTTCTTTTACAGCCTTGTGATGAGCTATTTCTTTTTATCTGTGTCTGTGAATATCAATAAAAAATGCAACTTGAACACATTGGTTTTTACCATGTCTTCTCCGTCAAGTTATCACGTTGTCTAGAACAACCTTTGGCAGACAGGTATGCGTATAATTTGCATACATTACCGAAGCGGTGTGTTGCACTTCAGTTCTAATAGAGAATTATAGAATGGAGATTGCATTTCAAGTTGATTCAAAGTGTTTTTAGTTTTTTCCTGGAAAATCAATGTTTTTGTTGTTCAAGCTCAAACCGTTTTTTTTTTCATCTAAATTTAGTTCCAGGCCCTATTCCTCGCGAATGTGTTTCCCCCTTCCTTAGCAAGCTTCTCCTTTGCGACCTATTATGGATTATAAATTGATAGACTTGGTGAAAGTACGCCCCTACAAATTTCGACAAATAACGCATCTCGCCCCCATCGATTCTACTGACTGCTGTGGTACCAATTATTGATAACACACGTTCTTCTGGATATTTGACGTATCTTTTGTGGGTACTCCATCTCCATAGTTCACACATGATGTGATTTCATCTCATTGCTTTTTCTTTTTTGAGCTGAAGCAACATCCTTGAAGGCACAAAACAAAGTCGCTTTGCGCCGTTCCACTTCTTCGGTTAATATTTCTAGCTCTTGGCTGGAAAAGTTTGCCCTCCTTCTCTCGGTCTTATCCATAGCAGCGAGTGAGAACTTCTCAGTGGACATGAAATGTATACCATTTGATAAGCGTAATTACCACGCTCTTGAGTTATTCTTCTGCATCACCCGGAATATCCTCTATAATTGGCGTCTACACTTTAAAGTTAAAGTCTCTCAACTTACGTAACGATTGCAGGAATCCCATCACCAATCCCTTGTAGATGGATGAATTAGATAAATGGATTGTTTTATTGAAAAAAACCCTGAAAACATTCATCTCGAAAGCAGAAATTTGCTCAGTGTACAAATAAACATGCATATATAAAATGCGAATCAAAACTTATACAAAATTACTTCAAGCTTAAATATTCCCGTAACATAACGTTATATCAAATTTGATTTTCAATATTACCAACTAATTGTAAAACTACCAAAAACTATATTATCTTACTAAGATAAAAGCAGGTAATGCAATTATACATTGGTCTTATAAGCCAATGTACCCAATTTTACACGTTCATGAAAAATTATGCAAAAACAACTCGCGAATTTATGAATGTCATTTAAACAATTACTCATTTTCAATATATAAAAGTTTAGCCAACAACAAAGAAAATAATTGACAAAAATAACTTTTCAATTAAACGTAAATATGCGTAACAAGCTTATATATGTACATGTATCCAATTATACAATATACTGTATATAAAATATCGAATTATTGTGCAAACGGCAATACTAATTTTTATTTAGAGAGTTACGAATTATTTGAATTATGTCATCAATAAAACGACCCAATTTGGATAAATGAAACTAAGCACAACAACGTATTAAATTACTGAAAAAAAGTTTTTCAATTAAAAGTACATAAAGCTTAGCATGAAAAGTATAATGTATTCATTGGACTTACAAGCTTATGTTGCCAATTTTGGAAGAAAAATACGAGTTTAAACATAAACGAGCAATAAGATTTGAAGTTATTGAACTTAAAACATATATTCACAATAGAGTAACTAAGTGTAATGTAATCTTTTTTCACTTAATGTAATGTAGAGCAACTGAACAATATGAACTCGGTAAAAAATGAAGGCACGCTGTATATTATAAATTCCAATATGTAGAAACGGGGTGCTACTTTACAGTCGAGAAACAATAGCTAGTGAACCCATTCAAGTGCTATATACATACGGAGATAATTTTAAGGTTTGTCACAAGTCATGTGTAATTAATCACTAATAATTGGGTAATATTGCACTTTTTATGAAGCCTTGAATTCATGAATTACTGCCAAAATAAGTGGCTTTGTTTAAAAAAAAACCAAGGATGAGATATGCAGTTTCGAGTGTTCTGTGCTTAAAGTGTGCACATTTAATTCATTTCATTTCATTTTATGTTCCATTTCCAAATAAATAACAAAAATATAACAAAATAAAAGGAAACGCTTCACATGATTTAAATAGTAATACAATTAGTGAATATAATGTCGACAAGTTATAACTATAATCATAATTATAATACATACGTTAAAATAACAATACGTAGTTGCTTTGTCATAATGAAATCATTCAACAATGATTTTGAAAAAAATAAGATATACAATTTATGCCAAGTATGATTCTGTTAGCAGATTTAAAGGCAACATTGCATTCAAGTCTACAGTGCCAAATCGTTGCATGTCAGGACCCAAAATTAAACGAATGAATATGTATCCATTTGGTATATGAATAATGACACCTGTTATATACAAAGTCTTTCGAAAACATGGCGAATTCTACTTTTTATACTTTTTTTTTATTATTGTTGTTCATGTGTGTTAAAATTCAACAAAATATTGGTTGCTCACTTTTGTGGATTGGAAGAACATTGATTTCAATATCCCCTATTCCGGGAGCTAAAGGATTTTTGTCCTTCACAAAGGTGCTTGTTTGCTTGTTTGCATTTATTTCCAGAAATTATAAGAACAACAAAAAAACCACATATAATACAGAGAACAAAATACATAATTATACATATGATATATCAAAACAGAATAATATACATAATCCGAAAGATTACCCGAATTTTAGCAGGAATTAAAACGATACTGCTGTTCTTCCTTGGGGTCCTGATAGAGCTAATAAAGCGGCAGGTTGAAGAAGCGGGGAGTTGCCTCTTTCGGTACCGCGTCACGTTTTATTAGGTGTCCATCCCCCCCCCTAAAAAAAAAAATATATATATATATTTAATATGACCTGTCCCGCTCCCTCCCCCAGTCCCGTTCCCGCTCCCTACCCCAGTCCCGTTCCCAAGTCACAGATTGTATTTCTGTCTACTTCAGGGTAGTCCCCTCAGTTAATAGAACTGCTTTCCAGGGGAGCCCTATAATATATTTACATAAAAAACGCAATATAATATCATATAAAACAGTATACAGTAAGTTATACAAGCTATAATAGTCAAATAAAATACAAATATATACATACATAAAGGGAAAAATCCCCCAAATAAAAAATAAATTAACACAAATACAAATACACTAAATGAAACATAATTTGACAAACTTAACATAAACGTAAGTCTTAAAAACTGAGCACTACAAATATAAATTACTTTAAAACAGGACGCTTTATATGTACAAGTAATAAGCTATTGATTTCAAAACAATTTTATTTGTGATGCAGTATTAAATAATAGATTAAATAATCACTAATATAAAACAAGTTCATTTCAAAGAAAAGCATAAAGACAATTTAATTATTGGATTGAGATAGAAGTTCATTTGCGATAGAAATATAGGAGTAATGATTTTTATAATCACCCATATGAAACAATAATATTGATTATTCCTTAAATAATGAGAATTCGATATAGGAAAATATAACAATTACATGTTTAAGGTTGAATTGCAATGTTCGGTAAATTTCACTCAGATTTTCAAAGAAGCTAATTTCAAGAGTAAAATAAAATGATCTGCACAATTTCTTGAAATTTTATATTGATTGATAAGTTTGAATTTGTAACGGTAAATAAATATGTAGCTTCCCTGGAAAGTAAAGGTACGTTTTCAAATTGTCCTATATATATTAGGATAGACGCACAAAACAAACTCTCTCTCTCACTTCTCATACGACACTTCCTTACTCCTGTAGCCTCCCTCCCTCCCTCTCTCTGAACGTCTTTCATTGACTTTTGAAGCACTGCATGATTAGAATTGCACTTTAGTTCTGATAACGTAATCAACTTACACTCGCAGCATAACTGAAAGGAGATTGCTTTTCAAGTTGATTGAAAGTGTGTGAGTTTTTTTTTTTTTTGTAAAATATATTTTGTTGTTCAAGCTCAAACTTCTTTTCCAGTTTCAGGCACTGTTCTTTGCCAATATGTGTCCCCTTTTCTTCCTCGAGCCTCTCCTATCTAATATGGAGAAGAACATTGTAAATTTGGTGTGAGTACAATTTTGACAAACAAATGTATTGCAAGTGAAATTTAAGATAAAAATACAATAAAAAAGACAATGTTACTTGTGGAAATTTTGCGTTTCATGTCCAATATGTATGCTAACAAACTTTAGGTTTTTTTCTTGAGTAGTATGTACTATTAATTGCTCCTTCTTCGAGTTACGGAAATTTGATATCGCTTCAGGTTTTTCCTTTCTATCTTCAGAAGTTGTTCCGAATGTGGTCGTTTCTTTCCGGCCTTCGGAGGCAGCGTTATACCGTATCCCCATAGATTTCACTGACTGCTGTGACCTCTTATGGAAAACACACGCTCTTCTGTGTTTAGTTTCTTTTGGTCCGCCGCTGGTCTTATTGGCCGTCTTCAGCCAGTCGCTCGCTTCGATTTTTTTTTCTTGATGATAGATTGGCACTTGGACCATTTAGTTTTGATCTCCTCCCCTGTCCGACCTCCAGCTCCAACAGCATTCAAACACGTGATTTCATCCCGCTTCTTTTTTATGTGTGTAGTGTGTACAGATCACACATTTTTGAAAACACGAGACAAAATCGCTTCTTCAGTTATACTTCTAACTCTTGCAGGCTCTTCTTCTCGTTATCTTATGCATAGCAACGAGTGAGAAATTCTCTGTGAACATAAAATACGATATAACATTTTGATAAGTTTACTTACCCCCGTCCTCAGAGTGCGTCTGCTCTATCGGAGTTGAAGTTAAATTGTTTGAGTGCACGGCTGGAGACGTTGTATATCGGTTTCGTGGACGCGGTGCGTCGGGAGAAGGACGCTGTGCGTCGGGTGAAAGACGTTGTGCGTCCGACGGACTTGACGAGCTTCATCCTCACTCTGTATGTCATCTATGAATGTTCCCGTGTTCCCTTGCCTGGGTTCGTGTGTGTGACACTGTTGCCCCAATTTAAACTCATCCTGTCGTTGGATCACTGTTGTAGGTCCATGTTATTCGGTAGGAAATTGATAAATCTTCTCGAGTGCCGTGCTAGAGATTGTGCAACTCCACGGACAGCTCTTAACCAAACAGAACTTTTAGTGATGCATTATAAATCTCCGGTGACAATCGGAATATTTTCTTTTTCCGAAATAGTAACGCGGGGATGATATTTATTTATTCCAGTTTTATTTTGACAGGGTGACCTCTTCAGTTCTTAAACTGATTTCAACGAGGGCCCCGTTGGTTTAAAAGTACAATATAAATACAATATACAACTAAATTGAAATACACTAAGAATTAGTACTCTCGCAAACATTTACAAACTGATATAAATTCTGCATTAAGAAATATACAAGGATGAAATGATTTTGAAAATATAAATTAAAATCACAAACTCTAATAATTAAAATCAAAAGGAAACGGCCTCACTTAAGGATACTCCAACAGAAACTGGTATAGCGATTGTGATGTCGGTAAATGTCCTACAGGACTATTTCGCATACGCCATTGGTTTTGTTTTTGTTTCCGGATAATACATAAATATTTAAAAATATATATAAACGAAGTATAATACAAAAAAATGCAGATAATCAAAAGATACAGCTGGTAGCCCATATCAGCTGCAACGATTATTGTTGCATCTGGTCTTCCATGGAACCAGATATCAAGTTTACATTGCAAAACTTGTATAAAAATAAATGAATAGAAAAAAAATGGTTCCTATCGTAAAAGATATCGTTCAATCGCTTCTTCGTCGCCAAACACTCGTAAAGGGTTAGATCGGTCACGGAATACTCTTTGACGACAATATTATATTCAAGCCAATACATCCAAGAATGTCAAATAAGTCCGAGCTTAATGTTTCATATTGAAATTGAAAATTTACTTCCTTCTGAACAAATACAATATACAAAATAATCAGTTAATACAAATGAATAGTGACATCTTGTGCTTACATACTTGACACAATAGAATGTATATAAATTTCATTCCATTCTATTTCATTCTCATTTCATTGCGGTTTTAAATCATCACAAAATACATTCATAATATTTACACAAATGACATAAGTACAAACATGAGACTGGTGCATTATTTTCATATTTCTCGCAACAGCTTGTATAATAGTAAGCACAAGAAAGGGGTAACACATATCATTACTATTTGATATTATGATACAACATTAAATTTATAATAAAATAAATAAACTTATTATAACTGGTTAAACTCACAAACCCTTGTTAACTATTTATTACAGTTTATAACTGTGTTACCAATATGAATTAATAACATATAAACTAACTAAACCACAAAAATAATATCAAACAATATAATCAGACAAACATACTTCAGATAAATCCATATACAAATTAATGTACTTATATACTTTTTATTCGTGGATCATATACAGAAAATATACGTAAGCATCATTTATAACATTGAAAACCATATTTTATCTTACGGAAGTATTCACATTCTTTTCTTGATCAAAATATGTTTAATCAATGTATAATTATTTACTTTGAATGTATTGAATTAAGTACTGTTTACATTTTGCCTGTACAGAAGCTGGACTTTTATCATTAGCAACCGCTTGAAATGATGAAGGCCCAGAACAAACAAACAAAATAAATATCGGTGATGAATTAGAAGAGGGGGGGGGGGGGAGTGAGATGAAAGGAAAATTGAGAAACGGAGTATAATACTTTTAAAAAGAGTTTGAATTTGAACTGAAATATGATGGTGAACGGTACCCTATTGATATATGAAGAGTTTAATTCCAAAAGGCGCTAAATCCACTCTCGTCACTTCTGAGTAAATCACCCTTTTTTATTTCTCCCTTTTCCCTTTAGCCATGTACGTTGATATTGTTATATATGTTAAAGGTATCACCCTGGACCAACATTATATGACTGGAAAAAATCTACCGATTATATTTGATTTTTAATAATTTTTTGAAATCTATTTTTTCATGGATTTAGCTCCTTTTGGAATTAAACATGGATTTAGCACCTTTTGGAATGAAACTCGCACAAAAAAATTTACACAACCATTATTGCATCAGCTTTTACTTTCACGAATATTCACTGAAGGTGATTAATACTCCCTCCCCAGTTTATTGTTGACTTATTACGATAATATGCTGTTACCATGGCAATGCAATTCCCCCCCCCAAAAAAAAACATTTGATCCACAAGAGTTTTACCTGATTTATTGCCATAATATGGCGTTACCATGACAACGCAGTTTCTAAAACATGTGAAAAATGTGTATTAAACATCTTAAACCCAACAAGACCACTGTGTGTACCAAATTCCATGAGCACTGGTCTAAAACTGGTTGAGTAGTTTGAATCGCAATATTTGTACCTGATTTTTTGCAGTAATGTGCCGTTACCATGGCAACACAGTTTCCGATACATGTGAAAAATGTGTCTACATATCTTCAACCCAAGACCAATGTGTGTACCAAATTCCATGAGCACTGGTCTAAAACTTGCATGTGAAGTAGTTTGATCGCAAGATTTTGACCTGATTTTTTGCAGTGAATGTGCGTTGACCAATGGCAACACAGGTTTACGACTACAAGCGAAAAAATATCTGCTTGCTGCATCTTCACCCCAAGACCAATGCGTCCGCCCATTTCATGAACCATTAGTTCAAAACTAACAAATAGTTCTGATCTGCCAAGATTTGCAACAGACCGGACAGACCGACTGCATTATGCTTGGAAACAAAAGCCTACCAGAGCGTTGTGTACTATACCTGCAGTCTGAATTGCCAGTCAATTGGATTTAGCACCTTTTGGAATGAAACTGATTTGGATTTAGCTCCTTTTGGAATGAAACATGATTTTGCACCTATACATTTTTCATCTTCCTGCTGAAATTTTTTAATGAGATATACATATAGTGCATATTGTTCCCATGTATGAAATCAATATTTTAAAACAAAAAAAAATCAATTTTGATAAAATATGGATTTAGCGCCTTTTGGAATCAAGCTCTTCATATATTGATAGTCTATTTAAAAAGTCATTAGTTGCATATCACGATATATGTGATCAACATTGGCTCTTGAATGAACCATATAGCCTTTGTACGAATAATCTTATCTTGTACTACACATAATTTGCTTATTATGTTAGGCAGGTACAATAAGACATTTCAGCTTTTATACCAACCTTGCTGGCTAGCTTTCGTCCCGTCCTGTTGAATTTCTCAATCCAACAGGATTTTTTTTTCTACCGTTGAAAGTTGTCTGTTCTGTAGAAATCACTTGATCATAAGCGGTGACAATGTGTATCCAGAATCATTGAGTTTTGGATTAGCCTTTTTAATCGAAATGGCCTCTTTGACCTTTCTAGGCCAAAAGCTTATTTTAAAGTAAATTCTTTATGCAGCATTACCAATGTCCAGTGTCAAAGGCATGTCCAGCAATGGCTGAATGGCTAGCATTATTGAGTCTAAACTTCTCTTTTGTGTTGTGTTTTTTCAATCTTTCCTTTAGTGATTTCCCCAAATTAACTAAATGACAATATGACAATATGAAAATACATGCGTATTACAAAGCATGTTCAGTACATAATTTGGCAAGAGATGGGTCAACTTAGCTAGAAATTATTATTATTTTTAGATAAATTTTTAAATTAGATATTTTCTTCTCAATGTCATATTTAAATGGTACTTCCAGGCCAGTTTCGAATATCAAAACGTCTAAGAATTTATCTGGTCAACTTTTCGATAATTCTTTGCCATTCAATTATACACTTAGATTGTCTTTTTTTGCGATTTGTAAAAAGAATGTAAGTGTGTGTTTTTATATTTGATCTGTTTAGCACTAAACCATTCACATACTGTAATTTTGTTAATTTTTTTATTTCAAGTTGTAAATCTTGAATATTATTTACCTTCATAAAGTAGATTGATATAATCCGCATACAATATGTATGAAAATTCATCCTTCATATCTAATTACATTGATCTATTTATATTTACATATGTGTCAATATCATTAATACACCAGTAGAAAATAAGAGGGAGGGGGCAATATAGGAAACCCTACACCCAGTCTTGAAAGCCCGCTAGGCGGACTGGTATACGAACGTATGGGCTCCTCCTGATTTATCGATGCATCGAAAGCAGGATTTCATCATCTCACCTATAAGCTATGACTGTACGTGGTCGTTGTACTGATTTTTCGGCTTCGAATCTTGGAACAAATCAGATTCGAGGGTAGTACAGTGTAGTGTATATTTTCCAGTTTACAACAACATACATAAAATGCAATAAGTTATACATAAAATAATGCAATAAGTAGCAGATTGCGTAGTGTGCGGTGGACCTTAGATTTCAACTCGTCTAATGTTTATTTCCATAAAATATTTCTGGCAAATACATCCCTGCCATGGGAATTTTGACGTATTTTTATACGAGTTCGAAATATGAATAATTACTTGGAAATTGCTTAAGTGACTTTGAGAACCTACATTCTTAATGAGGACATGGCCTTCATATGACCGCAAAATTAATATTTGGGGATATTTTCATTGTGTGTATCTCATGATGACAAGTCCTGATTGAAATAAATCGTATAGCGTCATGAACCATAATAATGCCTTGTACATGTTTGAATTGTGTAAAGCAGTGACTGATGTGTTGTGAAGGGAAAGAAACTGGACTTGGGAGAGGGGTATGTGCACATCGCGTGCCGTGGCCAAAATCTCAGTTGAGTAATTTTGTTGGGAGCATGTGCATTTTTAAGCTGACGCATACCTTTCGGTTGAACGCCGTTAAGCTCCCTCACCTTATATATCCCTCTGCCCCCCCCCCCCAACCCTGGGAACAAAGGAACGGGTATGAAAATAGTCTTATCAAGACGCTAAATGAGTGGAAATGTATTCATTTTCGGGAAGAAAGGTGGAATTGCCCATCTGTGCACAATGGCCCCACGCATTCCCCTCCCCCAGCTAGGATGAAGCCACCGGGGTGCATGTGTGTGCATGTACTGTGTGTATGTGGTGTGTGTGTCGTGGTGTGTGTGTGATGTTGGTGTGTGTGTGTGTGCATGTATGTGTGTATGTGTGTGTGTGTGCCCCATGTGTGTGTGTGTGGGTGTGTGTGTAGTGTGTGTTGTGTTGTGTGTGTGGTGTGGTGTGTGTGTGGCATGTATGTGTGTATGTGCTGTGTGTGTGTGTGTGTGCTTGTGTGTGTGTGTGGTGTGTGTGTGTGTGGTGTGTGGGTGTGGTGTGTGTGTGTGTGTGTGTGTGTGGTGTGTGTGGTGTGTGGTGTGTGTGTGTGGTGTGTGTGTGTGCTGTTGTGTGTGTGTGTGTGTGTGGTGTGTGTGTGTATGTGTGTGTGTGGTGTGTGTGTGTGTGTTGTGTGTGCTGGTGTGTGTGCTGTTGTCGATGTGTGTGTGTGTGGTGTGTGTGGTGTGTGTGGCTGCTGTGTGCATGTATGATGTGTATGTGTGTGTGTGTGTGTGTGTGGTGTGTGGTGACTGTGTGTGTGTGTGCCATTGTATGTGTGTATGCGTTGTGCGATGTGTGTGCTGCTTGTGTGTGTGTGTGTGCTGTGCATGTAGTGTTGTGTATGTGTGTGTGTGCTGTGTCGTGTGTGGTGGCTGGTGTGTGTGTGTGTGTGTGTGTGTGTGTTGTGTGTGTGTGTGTGTGTGTGTGTGTGTGTGTGTGTGTGTGTGGTGTGTGTGTGGTGTGTGTGGTGTGTGTGGTGTGTGTGGTGTGTGTGGTGTTGTGGTCCCTGAGTAGTGTGTGTGGTCGTGTGTGGTGTGTGTGGTGTGTGTTGGCTGTGGTTGTGTGTGGTGTGCTGTGGTGTGTGTGTGTGTGTGCGTGATGGTGTGTGGGTGTGTGTCGGTGTGGTGTGTTGTGGTGTGGTGTGTGTGGCTGTGGTGTGTGTGGTGTGGTCGTGTGTGGTGTGGTCGTGCTCGTGTGTGTGTTGTGTGGTGTGGTGTGGTGTTTGGTGGCGTGTGTGTGTGGTGTGTGTGTGTGCGTGTGTGGTGTTGGTGTGTGTGTGTTGCGTGTCGTGTGTGTTGGTTGTGTGTGTGTCGGGTGTGTGTGGTGGTGTTGCGTGTGTGTGTGTGTGCGTTTGTGTGTGGTTGGTTTGTGTGTCGTGTGTGTGGTGTGTGGTGTGTGGTTGTGTGGTGTGTGGTTGTGTGGGTGTGTGTGGTGTGTGGTGGGTGTTGGTGTGCGTGTGTTGTGTGGTGTGTTGTGTGGTGTGTTGTTTGGTGTGGTGTGTGTGTGTGCATTGTGTGTGTGTGGTGTGTTGTGTGTGTGTGTGTGTGTGTGTGTGTGTGTGTGTGTGTGGGTGGTGTGTGTGTCTCTGGGTATTTGTGTCTGTGTGTATATACGTCTGTGTTCTCTCTGTGTGTCTGCATGTATGTCTGTGTGTATGTATGTGTGTGTCTATGTCTGTGTGTCTATGTGTGTGTCTGGGTGTGTGTGTGTGTCTGTGTCTGTGTATTTCTGTTTGTCTGTCTCTGTGTTCATGTGTCGGTCTGTGTATGTGTGTGTGTATGTATGTCTGTGTGTATGTGTGTCTGTATGTATGTGTGTCCGTGTGTTTGCGAGATTAGTGATACATGTACAACTGTGTGAAATCTTTATTTGGTAACCAATGACAGAAACGTCGACAGAAACGTGCGTGCATCTTTGTGTGTGTGTGCGTGCATCTGTGTGTGTGAGAGAGGAACAACCTACGAGTACATCAAACACAGATCAGTGACATACATGTACAACTAATGTGTGAAAGCTTTATTTGGTAACCAATGACGACAGAAACGTCAACAAACTACACATAATTGTAACATCGAACAGTTTTATATTTTAGAGTATAATGCTCAGCAATGTTCAGCAAAAAGACATACAGACTGATTTAGCCTTTTCGTTGGTAAAGTGGTTATTTTTGTCCACAACCTTTCATAAAATACAGTCAGGCCAAATTTATCCCTTTCTACTATTCTAGAGTCAACTTGACTGTTTTAGGATTTGTTTAGTTTGGTCGACTTTTATAAAGTTTGGGAAATTAGCCAAGTATCCAAATCGGGAAGGGGTTGGGGTGGGGGAGACTTTGATGTGGTTTGGACAAAAGTATGCGGTTGAGGCCATCCTTTTTCAAAACAAAAGAGACCCATTACAGCGACAAAGTCCCATATACCACATGAAACAAGTTACCCTCTCGCCCACTCCCACAACCCAAATAGTAACGGTGACTTAGTTTAACAAACTATCTCTCAACTACTTTTTAACAATGTTGAACAGTTACCGACACAATTACAACAAAATGGTTATTTATACAGGGTGGCCCAGAAAGAATGCTACGAGTATAATCGCTAATTTCTTCACCATTATCGGCAAAATGTCATTCATTTTCATTTTGTTTGGTTATGGAACATCTTTGTCCAATAAAATGATACCAAGATCATTGATTTTGAGTACGGCATTTTGATTTTAGGGCCATTTTTCGGAGGCAATGCAATTTCCCAAATTTGCCAATTTTTCAACAGCAGCGGTCATCGGAACACCGAGATATTCTCGCGTATCAGCTTGCCATACCAGACAAACCGCGATAACAATGGAGATGTAGCTCGCATCGTCTTCCTTATGAAAGCGAGGGCATTCCAGCCCTTTGTCATCGCGGTTTGTCCGGTATGGCAAGTGAGACGCCAGAATATCTCGGCGTTCTGATGACCGCAGCTGTTGAGAAATTGGCAAATTTGGGAAATTGCATTGCCTCCGAAAAATGGCCCTAAAATCAAAACGCCTTACTCAAAATCAATGATCTTGGTATCATTTTTTTGGAAAATGGAATGTTCTAACCCATGAACTAATCACCAATGGTATTTTGCCGATAATGATGAAGAAATTAGCGATCATACTCGTAGCATTCTTTCTGGGCCACCCTGTATAGTGCTAAATACTTATAATAGAAGTTACATAACTTAAATACGATTATATAACTTTATTCAATCTAAAATCTAAATCGACAAAAATAATACTAATACTCATTAAATGGATAAATAAAAACTATACTATATAATTATTATTCAGTTTCCTTATCTAAAGTAGTTTGATAATCAACAGATTAATTGAGGTATCTTGAAGGCCCACTGTCAAGGGTCAACTCAACCACAGATGGGATGTCAACTAGTCTTGGAATAAAGGCACATAATCATGAACATGGACTGTTGCAGTGCCATAGTGCAAAGATTGTGGGAGGAAATCAAACTTTTTTTTCACACTGTCATGGCTGTTTCTGTTGCATTATGGAAGTCATTAGTGCACCCCTTTTATGATTTTAGTCAAAAGAGGGCATCTTTTTATCCCATCATGACAGTGGGCCTTTAAATCACTAACACTCCCTTACCAACTGGAAGACAACATTTACGTTGAAAGGTTGTAACTTGGTTTTCTTATAACAATAATTCATCTTTAACAGTTAACTTACAAGAATTGTTGTCCTACTACTCTTCACAAAGGAACTTATTTATTACATATTTTGACAACTTTTAAAAGTTTATTAGTAACTTTTTGCAACATATGACTGATTAAAATACTAACAAAAAAAGGGCAAGGCAAATTGAAAATGTAACCCCATCAAGAAACCGATGGCCCTTAAGGTAATATACAGTATTCAAATTTATGAATATCGTCTGCACCCTAGTGATGTGCTATTTCTTTCACCGTTTTTTATGAATACATTTTCAATAATAGCAAGAAAATTATGCAATGTGTAATATACTGTATGTCTCGCCTGCATCTCATGATTTTAGACAGAACGCATTTCAAAATGATGCCATTTAAGGCTTTTATGTGTAATTTTCTTTGACTTCGAAAAAATTTGCAAAAATTAGCATTACTAATGAATTTCAAAATTTTGTGTAAAAGTTTGGACATCTTGACCTAGATTATCTGTCTGAGCAATAAGAATTAGGAGCCACCAAAAAATAAAGAAAAAGTGGCTTTGTTGGCATTTTTCATTGATTTTGAATAAATTTGCTTACATTAGCATAATTTATACTTTTCAATAATTCTGTGCAGAAGTTTTGAAGCCTTTACCAAGCCCTATCAGATAAATCAAAATCAAAATCTGCCTAGATATAAAGGAATAGTCGCGGCATATTTAGTGATTTTTGAATAAATTTACTTAAATTACCATAATTAATTAACTTCCGAATTCTGTGTTGAAGTTTGGAAGCCCCTACCAAGACCTATCAGATAAAATAAACCGAATCAAAATTTGCACTGTACTGTGCAATAGAACATTTTATAATGTATTCAAATTTATTTATTTTCTTCCAAAACCTACAATGATGAGCTATTTATTTCACCTGTCCTTATGAATACATTTTCAATACCGAAAATGCAACCTGTATACACAGTTGTTTCTTAGGTCCAGCAAGCCTCCAGCAATCTATCAGGTTGTCAAGAGAAGGTCCCTGTCAAGAGCAACCTTTTTCATAATAGTATGCATAAGATTTGCATTTATAATGAAACGGGTCTACTTGCACAAATGCAGATAGAGGTCATTAGGAGCAAGTAGCACCAAGCACTAATTTTATGATTTTTGAGAAGTGTTCATGTGAGCTATTTTACAAAATAATTGTGTGTGCACTGGATGGACATTGGAATGTAACGGTGCAGGAATTTCTTTCTGCAAAACTTAAAAGTATAATGAACCCTGTTCATATAGTAACAAATGCTTGATATTGTTTCAAACCATTCTGACCTTCTGACAAATGGCTAGATGTTCTCTTTTGATTCAAACTTCAGAATTTGTCACTATAAACACTTTTAGTACATCTGATGTCTGGGATGACAACAATAGAATATTTTGTGAAAGATTGAAAAAAGAAATTGTCTGATCAAGCAAAATTATACTTGTGCTTTAAATTACACTTCAAATGATGATTTACATTGTGATTTAAATTGCTATTGATTTAAATCGCCAACACTACCAAGGTTTCATTCCTCATATGAGTACTTTTGAATGTCAATTACATATTTCTATAAGGTGGAATGCTGTTTTCAATTTCATGGAACTGATTAAATTGTGCGTGTGACTTGTATGTAATTCATTATCATTACTGCAATGTGCCCCTTCAGCATTTCGCTCATCTTACACCATTATCAAAGCTGGAAATTCACATGCAACACAGTCACATCTAAACACAACAGAAAAGTAACTACCCCCTTTTTCAAAATACCATAACTTTTTAAAGAAACGGTTTTAAGCACAATAATTTGGCAAGGGTGTTCCTGCACTAATTGACTAACTTCTGTGTGAAAATGTGATTGATCTGTTTAGTCATGCATGAGTGAGCACATGTTAAATGCAAAAAATTTACTTTACAAAAGTCACAAGGGTCATTTTGGGGGATTTTTGAGACAGGATTTTGACAAATTATGTATCTGTTGAATGTTTGAACGCTATTTATGTTTGTCATTTATTGTTTGACCCCCTTACATCTCCCCTGGCACTTTTGGCACATTTTACACTTCAGTGAGCTCAATTAAAAACTTTCCATCCTTCCTCAATTTTGAAATGGTAAAATCCATTAAGTTAATTGAAAAAATTGAAATCCGATATTTTCAGCAAAATGTATCTTCACATTGTGCAAACATTAGAGGTTGTAATCATGTCATGGTTGAGTGAGCACACTTTATAAATAAAGCAAACACTGCCATTATTTATCATTATTTTGGGATAAAAGATGAATCCTGTGACTTTTGAAAAGTGACATTTCTGCCTTAAATGCATGCTCACTCATGCATGGCTTGCCGGATCAATCATATTTTCACACAGAAGTTAGTCAATGAGTGTAGAAATACTCCTGCCAAACTATTTTGCTAAAACTCATTTCGTGAAAAAGTAATGGTAGTTTGAAAAAAGAGGGTAGTTACTTTTGTTGTTGTGTGTATATACAAAGACAATCTAAATAGAAATTGTTACCCAACAAGTGATACTGTATTGCTCAATTTTTATCCACCAAAAATAATATTAAAATCATAATCCATAATTCTGATTACTAAATTACACACAAATCTTCTGGAGTTCTACAGTATATAAAGTATATTGAAATACAATCAATCACACCTTTGATTCTGGTTTGACTTTATGGGGGAGGGGGGGGGGGCTTGCAGTGGTTGATTGTTTCATGATTTTTGTTATCAGTTGACTCCAATATACTGCTATAAATCAAATCATATAAACTTCATCAACATTTGACTGGAAATTTTTGTTCTGTTTGACTTCAATGTGTACAAAATCATTTCACATCAAATACAGATATATTTGTGTGAACTCAATGATATATATTTTTTTAAATGGTTATCAAAATAAAGTTATCAATAACAGATGTGTAAACAGTCAAATCTGTTACACATACCTAATCACAGTTTCCACCAGGAATTTTAAACTAGCAGTAGAAATTAAAACATACATATTAAACTGTTTGAATGGTGGTAACTCTTATATCAAAGACTTTCTTGTAAGGCACTTCATCCAAACCAGCTATTTCACAGTTGAAATCATTTGTAAAGTACTTTGCATTTTCTTTGGTATAATGGACAACTACCAGACAGCTACCTCTTTAACAGGAGTGGCGGTGGGGGGGGGGGGGGATAAACAAGGGGGCAGCTGGCCCCCATTGTTCTCAAAGTAAGATTTTGGCTGCTTCGCCATGAATGGATATTATGGATATGATTTTACCATAAAGTTCCCATCACCTCAAAGATTTTATCCTGGTGAAGGCCCCCCTCCCCGGGTCCTGGCATATGGCACCTACTCCCTAGGACAATTAGCATGTTGGGGGGGGGGGGGGGGGGCTAGTTGTCCAGAAACATATACACTATACAATCAACTCAAACAGGAGCCTCATTTAATTCCACTGTGGATGTTACATTTGTACATAGACTTTGAAACAGATGCTCCATGTCACCCTATCACATATTTTGGCTTTGTTCTACAACTGTACACAATGAATGCTTGCACATACATGTAAGCATGTGAAAAAATAACCTGTGTTTTCACATTTTGACTATTTCAGACTTTTGAAACAATGTACAATAATATTTCTATCAAGATTTTTTAAAGTTGTTTTTCTACAATTTGGTCAGTTTTTAACACCCTAAGGAAATCACATAATTATTAATGCCTGTCTGTGAAAACAATTCTGTTTATGCTTTTAAGAATATATTTACATTATATTACCTCAGAACACAAGTAGCATGGAGTACCCCTTATAATCACCAAACATCAGTTTGAAATAACTACTGCTCCAAACTATGAAGCTTAATTTCTCAAAAAGTAATTTTTATATATTTGTAGGGGATGAACTGCAAATCATTCATACCTCTAATGGATATTTACACACAAGGAAAAAAAATCCTTTCTTGATTCAAAATGAATTCACAATGAACAGTATCAATAGCTGCGCAGCTAGGAGCAAAACACATGTACATTTCGTCACTTGATGCACCACGCGCTATTCCGGGGTACCCTTGTACCCCGGTGCACCGTGTTGTGCAGCGTCCTCTTGTGTCCAAGAATGTATTTTCTTCAGTTATGATCACTGAAATCAGTGGTTATGATGCAGAACCTGCGCAAGTGCACAACAAAAAGGTATAAACTTGCGAAAACTGGGTAAAAATGAAGCTAAATTCGTAATTTTCACACTTATTACATAACTTTTACATAATTTTGAAACCCAGGGTACAGTGCTAAAAAAAATAATAATTCAACAAAATGGCAGATTTCTAGTTGGTATCCCGGGGTTCCGCATATGTTATCACTTGTCTGGCAGAAGGGCCCTAGCATATGTTCCCTGCAGAAGGGCCTTAACACTGAATTGTCTCTAACTTGAAAATCATTGGCTCTTTTCACATGAAATCAAAGTAGTGTGATATTTGTAGATCCTTCTATTAAGTGCGAATATCAAATAAGGCAATATTTCTCAAATTAGAGAAAACATGTTGTTAAGGCCCTTCGGTCGGGAACATATGCTAGGGTCCTACTGCCGGACAACTGACGATTTATATTATTTTAACTTTAAATTCATCGTAACAGTGACCATCACGTTGGACATTTCTTTCTCATTTTCTAATCGAGAATTATGAAATAACATTAACTCCGAGATTCTGAAAATCCCATTGAGTTAACACAGGGCACACCCGGTTCTCGTTGCCAACAGGTTAATTGGAAGTTGTCTGATCATACAGTAGTCTTTTTCATGACAGTTAGTCAGTATTACAATTCAAATGTGGACCACAACATTTGCAAAGAACTATTAAATAACACTTAAAATTAGAAGTTCCAATTTCATTAGTCATTAACACTTTACTCAATATCACATTAACTTTTAACATGCCAAAATCGCAGATCTGCACCAAATAATACACAGAAAGCCATAGAGGTTCAAGTCCTCTGGCATGTTAAGAGTAAGCTGGACAACAGGTTAAGCTGAAGTAAAACTATCTGAATTACTTACAATAAAAGTCAGATTGATAAGATTATGTGTCCTAAAATTGACACTATGACTGAGAGAAAAAGGATAAAATACTAAAGTATTGTGAAATATAAATAATTCAAACATGAATGGCTCACCTTCGATGAAAGATATTGATCATATTCAGTACAATATTCTTAAACCAACTACTAGCTAGAATTCAAAATTTTACACGATGAAGAGTCCATATTTCATGATCATCAGTAACTTGCAAACCAATAGATGTAAGAAGTTTCTCAGTTCTCCACAACCCCTACAAATAATTCTCGCTATCAACAATTCCTCATTCACCAGCATTTAGCAGTAGAGGGCGTGCTGTCCAAGAAAATTTGGGCCCCTGCAAACTTACGGTTTTATATACATTAACACAGTTGAGAATTGAAATGTCCCATATAAATGACTGGTTTAAAATTTGAGGTGTATACCCAACGAAGTTTGATGGTACCAGTAAAGGTCACATGAAATCATAACGCAAATTTGTGACACTCTGACCTTATTTAGTAAAATCATGAAATTGGCAGAGTCCCTGTGTATTATCTATGGAACGTGGAAATAAGTTGGTCACACAAGTTGAACCACCATGAAAACTACACATGCGCACACTGACAATCGCGCCCTCTATTGCCAATGCCATATAATTGTCGATAGCGAGAATTCTCTGTATGTTATAAAAATTACAAATATCATTATGAAGTCCATATTTCATGATTATCAAAACTTGCAAACCAAAAGATGTGAGGACAGTTTTTTTAAGACTTCACAACCCTAGACATAATTCTGTGCAAGCTATTATAAAAAAAAATCCATACAGCACTAGTGGTCTTTACTTGCAGTATGGAATGATAGAATTATATGAAGAGTGGACCAGTTGTAATTTCATCCCACCTTATTCATGGTTTTGTGGTCACTCACAGCATCCAAGTAAAAAAACAAACAAAACACACTTCACATGACAACATATTTTTTCCAACAATGCCTTGCGAACAGTGCCCATAATACTCTATCGCCATGGATGTTCAAGAACCTTCCTTTAGTGTCAAGGGTCAAAGCCATCAAAATTGGATATCTGGTGCCCTCTAGGTCTGCGAATTGTAGATGTCAACATCTGCAGACCAATTGGTGCTGATGCTCTCCTCCACAAGCTGATTGTGTTCAATCAGGGAGTCATACCCAAGTTGCCTGTAAAAAAAAAAAAGATTGGAGGGTTGGGGGGGGGGGGGGGGGGGTTAAAACAGACCTGGATAAAGTTTTAACTATGAGAACATGGAACTGTATGAGCTTGTGATCATGTATTGAGAAAGTAATACTATATGCAAATACTTTGTTCACTCTCAAAAGTAACTTCAGAGCATTAGTAAAACATATTTTGCATGAGAACAGGATATAAAACATATCACATTTAATTCTACTTTTTAATATATAGTTTTGAATCTAATAATTGTGAATATGAAATCTGTTTAGATTAATGAAATTTGATTACAAAGCAGATTAAACAGTATAACAACATCTCAATTTAAAAGCATTAAAGGGACTGCTCAATGTTTGTGTTGTGTTTGTTTACTTCTTTTACAACAACATAATTTAGATCATTTTCAGATTTACTTTTGGGCAGTCATATTTGGGTGGGATGAATTATTTATCCATTTAAAGACAGATTTGATGATTTGCACAGGTTACTGTTATTGTTTATATTTGATCAAGTGGAAGAAAGTTTGGTAAATATACCATATTCAATTTCCAGTTTTCAAAATATAATCGATAGGCCAAGACCATTTGCTCAAGAAGTGTATTGTGGATTTCAGGCACTGGCTGTAGCTTTCAAGCAATGATTGTCATAACGACATGTTAATTCAAATGGAGTTTTTAATAGTTATTATTTTCACTGAACTGACTTTTCTGCTAAAATGTCTTGTGTGAAGTGTGAATGATTCCATATTATAAATGATTTTAGCCCTTTTCCCACATTGAGCTCATTTCTGGTTGTGCAAATCATGAACACAATCTTTGGATGGATGTAACACATATTTCATAATTGTACACTGTATCATAACTTTGTGCAGATTAAAGACACTATATAACACTGTGGAAGACCCGTTTAAAAAATTGTCGAACTTTGCTATCTGACAGTGTTTGAATGGACAAATAAACACCCTAGAACACAAAAGTTTGGACAGTTATGCTGTCACTAGTACAATATGTGCAGATACAAATTGGCACATTAATTTTATATTGGGCGATAGGAAATTCTGCAACACAGCAGTCTATGGAGGAAAGGTGGAATGGTCTCTCAATGATTTTCACTTTTTTAAAGCACTTAATGATTGTTTTACACTGCAATTTTTTCAGGGCTTCATTTTTAGACTGTATCAAAGACACTAGTAGCATGGGGAATCATGTAGCTCAGATTTTTTAAACTGGAAACATTGTTATACAGTGCCTTTAAGGCAAATTCAATTATCTCTTCTATTATACCGTTCACCTTAAAGCCATAGGGTAACAATGACCAAAGTTTTAAAAAAAATGTGAGTTACATAATCCTCCATGCTCAAAGTGTCTTTGATAAGGTCTAAAAACGAAGCCCTGAAAGAAATTGTATTTCAAAATGATGATTTAGTGCTTTAAAAACAAGGAAATCTACAAGCACTTAAATTGACCGGATTCACCTGCATATTTCCTCCCATAGACTTACTGTGTGTAGATATAGGCTACTTTATCTTCCACCAGAGTGGAAATTGATTATTCATGCATATCCTGCCAGTGGCAGCATAACTTTCCAAATTTTTGTATTGTAGGGTGTTTATTCATCCATTTGAACCCTACTATGTAGCTCAGATATCAAAGTTTGACAATTTTCAAATTGAAGCTCCACAATGTTAGCCTATGTCTTCAACATCAATTTCTACTATGACAGAACAAACTTCATTGTTGCGTTTTACCTCAACTCTTAACATGCCAGAGGATTTAAACCTATATGGACTTTATGTGTATTATGTGGTGCAGATCTGAGACTTTGGCACATTAAGAGTTAAATTACATCTACAGAGCGAATTTCACAGATTTTCAATTGATATTCCTTACTTGAAAAGCCTCTGGAAAAGATGGGGAACCACCATGGAGAATCTCTGGGCGATTGCTTTCAACTGGAGCACATCTTGTTCAGTCACTCCTACGGGTAAGCAGTCGCTAGTTTGATCACCCGATGGCTGCACAGCGTTGACGATGACTTCCACATCACTTGGGGGGATGATACCATATGCGTCATACAGTTGATGGAGGGCCATGGGTTGTGGCAGGTTTTCTCCTGGCGTGTGACTGCTTCTCAAGAGCTGGTCTGCAACCTACACATTCAAGCACAAAGCAACAACAGATTACAACATTAACAGGCCTTTTTCTATGTTAGTGCCTAGGGATGTTGATCTAGGGTAGGAGGGGGTGGGGGCAAACTTACCATTTTGCCCCCCTCCCCCAATAATATTGACAACTTGAAAAAATCAATTCAATGTAACGTACGAATGTTAAAAAATCAATGCAAGGCACTAACCAAAAATTCAACTCAACATAAAAATACTATTTAACATAAACAATTTTAATTTTGCTCAAAAGAGATTGTGGTACAAGGCAAAAGCATGATCAGACCCCTCAGTGAATTGGGCTATTTCAAGCAAAGATATTAAGTTTTGGTCATGCAGGATGTGAAAAGAAGATACTCATTATTTACCACATGAAATATGTCCTAAAGCAAGCAACCTATATTTCTATTTATTAAGTTTTATTCACAACAAAAATCACATAAGAAATTCAATTTCCTCCCAAAAATTGGCAGATACTTGAGAGCACTATTCAAAAAGAGTACATAATTCTATTCTGAACTCTGGTGTATTTTCTTACATGACAAGTTACAAAAACAAATTTTCTCTAGTACAAACAACAGTCTACCCTACCAATAATTTGAAGAGATTGCTTACCAGTCTTAGTAATTGCTACCATTGCTGCTGTTACTACAAATACAAACTTTTATGATTACTTCTACTACTACTTCTGCTACAACTACTACTACTACTACAAAAAATTACTACTACTGCTTCTGCTACTACAATTACTACTACTACTTCTGCTACTACAATTACTACTACTACTACAACTATTTTACTATCTTCACTGTTTGTACTTGTAATACCTAATGTATCATCACTATATGTCTGCTAAATATGACTACAATCAATATTTTTTTAACTTATTACAAAAACACACAATGAGCATAAAATATGGATTTTAATTTTCTATCTCATGAAAATGATGTTATTGTTCTGATACTTGTGCAGAAATTTCAAGTTCAATTAGTTTTGAAATTTCTTTCACGGACCATTTTAGCACTGTTTTATTGTGGTATGGTGGGGGGGGGGGACAAAACTTAACTTCCTTAACGATTGTGTCATTGATTTGCACGTCAAAAGACATCGAAATGAATGAAATCAGCTGATATCATATCCAATGTGAAGATTAATATAAATACACCTCTCATAGAGACTTTGGGTAAAATATTGAGTTTTGGTGAAAATCTGGACGGCTAAACTTCATCCTTTTCCAAATGACTTGACGTCTTTAAAAAAAAAGTCTGTGACGTCGACGTGCACGGGCCGTTCCAAAATTGTCCGATCAGCCGTTAGCCGAAGGTCGCGCAGAGTATAGCCGTTTAACCAATCAGTGCACTCCGCTGGTCTTGCGACAGTACACATAACCGCGTTTCGCAATTTGAGCAAAATTTAAACTCACGGAAAGAACAACATTCTGGTAACATGTCGTATGGATCTCAAACTTTCAACACACCATTTGTAAGTACTAAACTACCGTTTGGTATTGATAATGAAACAAAATTTAAACTCACGGAAAGAACAACATTCTGGTAACATGTCGTTCATGACGTATGGATCTCAAACTTTCAACACACCATTTGTAAGTACACTGTACTAAACTACCGTTTGCAGTGTTGGAAGTCTCGAGACTGGTCTTGGTCTCGAGACCGGTCTCGAGACCAGCATGCTGTTTCTTGGTCTCGGTCTCGGTCTTGAACCCTCCGGTCTTGGTCTTGGTCTTGGTCTCGAACCTTCTGGTCTCGGATTATTTGGCCGAGACCAGCCCGAGACCAGCAACTATTTGATTTTACATACAAACTGCAATTTTGAGATCAAAACAATTTGAGATCAAAACAAGCAAATTGAACAAACAACACTTGAAAGCTAAGACTTTGCCCTTCAGGTTATTAATGTAAGCAACAAATTACAAGAATATTTTCTAAGTGCAAAAGAGAGTGCCTTTTGCTTGCACAATTTATTGAGACAAGGTGCAGCATGTCTAAAAAACTGTTCACGTGAAAAGCGCCCAATTTGACAGTTAGAAAGTACTACTGTAATACCTGTTTATGTCAACATAAATTTGCTTGTTTTAATCTAGAGATAAGTTGTGAACAACAAAAGGGTGAAATCACAATTGGGTCGCATTTACAAGGGACTGTAGTAAAAGTGGCACAATTGTGATTTTACCCTTTCCAATTTAAATTAACATATCTCAAGATTAAGACAAGCAAATTGAACAAAACTAACAGCATTTCAAAGCCAAGACTATGCTATTGACGTTGATGTAAACATCATGTCACAAGAATATTTTCTAATTGCCAAAGGGAGCAGTTTTCACTTACACATTTTTTTAGACACACTGTATAGGGCGTTCAAACATGCAGAGTGCGTTGAAACATAGTTTTTAACACAGATCTTCTACACATAAATAAGGACCGACAATGGGTTCTCTGACGCAATATATTCTGGTTGTTCCTTTTATAATTGAACATGGAAGTAGACATGGTAGAAATCAAAAGAAGAAGTATGGAATGAACATTAAAACATAAAAATGTAACGGAAGAAAAAGTAACAATGAAAGACGGAAAGAAAGAAAAACGGACAGATTGGAAGAATAGAGAGTCAAATGAAAGAAAGAAAACATAATAGGAAATAATAAAAGAAAGAAGACAGAAAACAAAAGAAAAAAGAAAATTGACATCAAGATAGCAGGAAAAGAAATTTTAAAACAGATAGAAGGAAACAAGCCATGCACGAATGAAAGAAGAGAAAGAAGGAAAGAAAAATCAAATGAAGAAGAGAAAATAAGAGAAATAAAAAACAAGAAGAAAAGAGAAAAAGAAAGGATAAAATGAAGAAAAAGAGAAAGGAATGAAGACAAGGGAAAGACGTAGAATGAAAGAAAAATTAATTAAGAATATAAAAGATTAACGAATGAACAAAAAAATGAAAGAAGTAAGAAAGGGAAAAGACTAGAATGAAAGAAAAACAAAAGAAAAATGAAAGATTGCAAACAGAAAGGAATAAAACAAGAAAAGAAAGAGAATGAATGAAAGGTAGACCAAAGTAAGAGAAAGGAAGAAAGATAGAACATAAGGAAATAAGAAAAGACATTAAGAATGAACGAAAAAAGGAAGAAAGATAGAAAGAACGAGAGAAAATGGATTTATTGAAAAAAAGAGAAGATGAGAAAAAAGAGAAAGAAAAAGTAAGCAAGAAGAGAGAAAAAGGAAAGGAAGAAGTAAAGAAAAGGAGAAAAGAAAGAAAGATATGGTAAAGAGGCAGAAAGAAAGAAAAAAAATAAAGAATCAAAGGATAAAGAATCAAAAGATTAGCAAATAAAAGAGAAAAGGGTAGAATGAAATTTCAAAAAAAGACTGCAGGAACGAAATACAAATAAAAAGGAATAAAACATAAAAAAGAAAGAAAAAGAATGAATGGAAAAAGTGAGAAAAAAGGAAGAAAGATATAAAAATGTACGAAAATCAAGAATGAATGAAGAAAAACCATTAATGAATGAAAGAAATAAGATTATTAACAACACTTTATTTTCTTTATCTGATCTGTATTTCAGTAGCTCGGGCAAATGTGCTCATGGGAAAAAGTATTATTTTCAATTTAAAATTGTTTCTCAGTTGTTTGTGCAATTAGTAGCTATCATATTGACTCGTATAGTCGTAGGCCTACTTTCGTTAAACTTTGGGAGACATTTTACATGTAAGTGACAAATAAAACAATGAAAATATCCTTTTAATGTTCTTAACTGTTAATTTTATTAAATCTTTAAAAATTCTATTACACACTAATTGCAATGTGTAACCAGTAGGCAGTTAATGCTGAGTAACAAGTAACGTTATCCTCAAAACATGCACAAATTAGTGTCAATTGAAACGCTGGTCTTGGTCTTGGTCTTGGTCTCGGAAAGTGCTGGTCTCGGTCTCGGACTCCTGGTCTTGGTCTCGGACCTCTTTTTCTTGGTCTTGATCTTGGTCTCGGGGTGTCTGGTCTTGGTCTTGGTCTTGGTCTCGGATGGCCTGGTCTTGACTACAACACTGACCGTTTGGTATTACTAATAAAGGGAAGTAATGGACTTGCACATCCCTGACACAATCTTTAATTCATTTTGAAAGTTCTAACACTTACCATAACATCAAACATGTTTTCCACACGAAGTTGGGGCCAAAGAGACAGATTTTTACATACCCTCTCTGCATTGTAAACAACCTGTAAAAAGATAAGCAAAATACACCCAGCAAAGCTTAATCAACATTCTAACTCATTACTTCTTTTATTTTCTTTTTGTTAATGTACTCCTAATAATTTTTATAAGTGCTACTTCTGCAATTGCTAAATGACACTTGCTACACTGCATGTTTTTCAAAAAATATTTTCATTAACTTTAATGTTCTACTGAATATACATGAAAATGAGAATAAGATCAGAAACTCCCCACAGCATTGTATCAAGTCCAAACTAGATTATAATTTTTGGCAGATTCAGACTTGGCATTAAGTTTGAATGGTAAGGCTTCATCAAGGAATTAGAGTGCACTTGTGGACTAGACTACAAGTTACAAAACTGGACCCCCTTCACCCCCCCCCTCAACATTAAGATATGAAGGGTTATTTGCTGGAGTGTATAATTTGGAAAATTTTGCATTAATTCAAATGCAACAGACATGAACTTCATGATCAAAAATGGAGATTCGACTAATTATATCATATGTAATTTCTGAATTTGTAGAACAAGTCCAGGGCATGACAAACCCAGGTGCCAGAGTGCCTGGGGTACCTGAAAATTGCAGTCAGGCACTCAGAAATAAAAAGAACCTGCCTGATTAGGCAGTGCCTTTATTTGGTAATGATCAATTGACAAAAACACCTTGTGTCTAGATCGGGCATTTGAATTTGACTGTCAGGCACTTGAATCTAAAATTTAAGTGCCCAACTGGCCACTCAAAAAAACAAAGTGTTTGTCGAGGCCTGCAAGTCTTGACAGATCATAATGAAAGTTACACAAAAGGACACATGAAGTGTACTCATATTATAGGCAATATTATGCTAAAAGAAATGAAAAAGTGATTTCAAAGGTTTGTTAAAACCTATGTCAGCAATAATGTTGCACTAATAGTCAAATAATAGTCTATTACTAGTGAAAGAAGTAAAATTGGAGGCAGTCCTCAGAATAATTATTCTAAAACTACAGTACACTGTCAAACATGTCTGTTGTGAAATTTTGAGGTCAAAAATTTGCTCCTTTAAACAGGTATCCCATCAGAAATGGATGTATGAGGTAAATTTGTTGTCTACTGTAATATGAGATAAATTTCTATCATATACTGTAATTCAGTGCTGCAGGTAACAGGGGCGTCGATCCGTGTTTTGGATTGGGGGGGGGGGGCAAAAGTGAAAAAAAAAAGTCAAAAATTTTCGGCGCGCTTGCGCCAAATTGGAATACAGAATTTTGTGTGCGACAAATTTGAAATTTGCGTAGATTTGATGGTATTTTAATGCTATTGTAATTGTTTTTATAGCTGCTCCCAATGTGTTTTCTTGTATTGCATATATGAATTTTTTCAAGTATGCAAATTATTGGGGGGCAAATCGATATGTTTGCCCCCCCCCCCCCCCCCCAGGATCGACGGGCTCTGGCCAGGTAATACTTTTCCTGGTATTTCATTGCAGATGTGTATCAGTTTTGTTACATTGAGCCGAGTCGAATTCCATACTGAGTATCTGTGATTGACTGAAACTGCTATTGAAAATTGAGAGGCAAATCCCTGTTACTGCTTTTTATGATCTTTTCTCTTCAACATAACAAATTCAAGAAAATTCCTCCTTGCTCGATTATACAGTCCAATCGGTGGTATATGTTTGAACTCGGTTGTTTTTTGTAGCATTTTGGACAGGTTTTGGATTGACCCTATAATCTTGCCAAATCCTGTTTAGAAGCATACTTACTTTTAGGACATAGGGATTGTACAGCGGGAAGCTGACAATTTCTAAAAGTTCTTGGATATGTTCGTGTGCACCAGTTGTAGTTCCGTCGACATCATCTGATTGGGAAGAGGCATCTTCAGCAAGCTTCATCGCAAATACCTCCCCCGACCATGCCTGGAACAGCAGCCAGCCATCTTGGAATGCTATTCCAACTACAGTCTTGACGTCTGCCGAACAATAGGGCAAACATAGAGAGACATAGTCAGTTACATTTTGAAGCACTGTTACAGTGAGTTTCTCTGTTGTAAGTTTCTCTGGTGGGCACACAGTTTGGCTGCTTTCTGGACACTGACCAAGGTACATTTGGCTGCTGTTGTCTGAAGACTGAGCAAAGAACATTTGGCTGCTGCTTTCTGGAGATTGAACAAAGTTGGTTTGGTATTCAGGTTTCTGTAAAATGTGCACATTGCTAGGATCACATTCAATCTCTGGTGGCTGACACGGGTCCAAATTGTCAGAAACAGTTTCAGATGCCTTCTGTTCCCTTCTCTTTCTTCGCTCTCGTGCGTTAGCCCTCTGTCGACTGCGGAATTCTTTTCGCCTGTCTTTCTTGTGCTTACGTGTTTCAGCTTCAGAATACTTTGGCTCTTTCAGAAATACAATCTTTGAGGTATTCCGGAATATGTCTGTATGGCAAGACAATGTGCGCTTCAAGGCTT
>JZLH01S0112106.1:0-15922 GCA_001188425.1 Eucidaris tribuloides | reverse complement strand
ATGGTTTTGGCAGATTTAGGACCGGCAATTTGGCACTTGACCATATAGCTTAATCATTGTAACACGCACGAGTTTGTGTATAATATCTTTTTTTATCTTTATTTTTTATTTTGTTTTGTGTTATGATTATCATTGATATCATTTATTACTATCGTTTTCTCCAATATCCCACTGTGGATTCATATGAGAAAGGTGATAAAATTCACATTATTGAAAACTTTTACCTCCGAAACGCGCATTTGCGTCTTACACGAGCCGGACAGTTCAGTCACTCCAGCGTGAGCTAGACCGCGTGTCAAGGCATCTTCCATCCAATGATATTTTCGTTTTACCTTTGGGCCTTATAAACGAACAATGTATCATTTATGCCAGGAAAAATTTCAAAAGAACTTCAACCAATGTCAATTTTTGATTTTTGTGCTGAAAAGAATGATGAAATAATCATCGAAAATAACGAAACAAAAAATATTCCTTAACAAACTTTTCAATGGTTTCTTTAGCAATGCCTAAAATTATTTACCTCTCCCACAATTTTGACACTAAGAACTGAAGGGAGAATATATCCTCTTTTGCAGTAGTGACTTTGATGTCCATATTAACAATTTTCGGTCAAGTTTTAAGAAACTATCGCGTACTGTACTGCTGACTAGATGGCATTTCGGCGTAATTATTAGAGAATTCACGTTACTGATTGGCGGCTGCACGTGTTGTCTCGCAGACGCGCCTATTTGACGAATGGCCGCGCGCGTCGCGAGTCACGCGCTGAGTGCATACACGCGTGATTCGCACATACCGAACTTAATGATAAAAAATTATGCTTGAGTCTTCATGCTAAAATTACTACCGTTTCCCCTCGACGAATAAATATGAGTGCTATATGTGCTTAATGCTGAAAATGTCTAGTATCAGGAAACCGGCTCGAAGATTTTTTATATTAACCTCCAGTAATATTGACGCGCCATGAGGTGTCAACCACCCCCCAAAATGGGTGCGAAAATGAACAATCCCATGCGACAATCTGAAAAAGCTGGGAAATTTTAAATAAAATTACTACCGTTCCTCTATTAGTATAACTTGTGAATTTGGTTATCATCTTAAACAAAACATTTTTAAAACTTTCAAAATCCGTCCGAAGATTTTGAGAAACTTTCCCTATTTAATAGCAAATGCGGCCGCGAACATCAAAAGCGCTGTTTTTGATGTTCATTTCCCGTGTTAAACGCGGATTCACGCGTGCCGCCGAGGCAGATGCGCGTAACTTTTCAATACATCATTCACATTTCATTCATTCATCATCCATTCATTTCATTCATTCATTCATTCATTCATTCATTGTATCATTCATCATTCATCCATTCATTCATTATTCATTCATTCATTCATTCATTCGATTCATTCATTCATTCATTCATTCATTCAGTTCAGTTGGATTATCCAACTCTATATGGATGCCGCGCAAATCCATAATCAATTTTTATGGCGCAAACTCAATGGATAGACGGACCGCCGCGCATTGTGCTTTCTCACAAAAAAGTGCATGCGACTTGTATAAAAGTTCAGCTAAATACTGACGGTGTGACTGAGGTTACGGTACCCCCCCCCCGGGGGGGTCTCTCTCCACACGGCTTGTCTCCCACCCGTGATTCCAACAACCTCAGAAATGCATCCTAAACGGCTAACCTATATATGTTGCAAACCCACTATAATTGGGCGGTAACACATCAGCAAAGCCTACCCTGAGTTGGCGCTGAACAGGAATCCACTAATTTGATACCCTGTAAGTGGCGTAAACAGTGAAATCAACTAATTTGATACCCCCAAGTGCCCTTCTCATACTAAAACATTATTGTACATTGCGCACCGAAGAGGTTCACTTGCACCAATTCAACATCAATTCTCCTATTTGGAGATTTATAGATCCGCAAAAAATTGCCCCCGTAAATGGCGTTATCTACATAACCAAATTATATCCTAAATGGCCGTGACCATGACTGTAGAGAAAAGGCTTACCATATAGTGGCGATTGCCAGCGAACCGGTGCTAAAAAGCCTTACCCTTTTTTTCCAAAGGACGTCGGACGACGCCCGAGGGCTGGAAAAAGCAGACCCTTTACGACGCTTATTTCTGACGGCGGCGTGGTAGCAGGGTGTGAGAGCAATTAACCCCCCCCCCCCCGGGACGGTATCATGAGCAGTATTAGGCCTATAGCAAATTTCAAGTTACTAGCTGAAGTGTCTGCTTTTTTATTTGCCATTTTTGTACGGTTAAGCCCCCCCCGTGGGGTGGGGGGGGTGGGGTCTCAAACAAGGACGGCGGGAATGGTGGTGGCGTTTCATGAAGAGTTTTTGTCGGTGATTTTCATTGACAAAATATGTAATTAAAAAATACTAAAATCATTGCATCTGCATTGCTGAGAGCAAAATTTGTCTGTGAAAATCACAGACAACTCCGCGGACAAAAACTCTTCATGAAAACGCTTCCCAGATATTAATTGCACGTGTCACTTTCTGAAAAGCACCCCAAGATAATCTCGGCCTTATTTCTTACCTTGTGTTGCGTCCCGGGGGGGGGGGGTGCAGCAAACACGAAAACGTCCAGAAAAAAGGTTTTCATCTACGTCTAGAAAGGTCGATCACGTTTTCGTCGAAGGAAACGTTTTCAAAAGTTTAAAAACGTTTTCCTATAGACGAAAAACGTTCGCGACCTTTCTAGAACCGTAGAGAAAACGTTTTCAATTACGTCTTTAAAACGTATTTCTTTGGACTCCTTTTGGACCTTTCTAGAACGTAAATAACACGTTAAACAACATATTTTCTTCCTTGGACCTCTTTTGGACCTTTCTAGTTACGAACATAAAAAAAACGTTAATTTTGTGGCCCTTTTTGCGACGTTTTTAAACGTATTTGAAAAACGTCCAGAAAACGCTCGTAAAGACGGAATGTAGAACATTGCTGACAAATGTTTGGTTTTGACTGGTTTCTTGTGTTTACGTTTAATGCGTGACTCGAACCTATAATTTAATATGTTTCCACGTGTCTGGAAAAAGCTATGCTGTTTGTGTGTATGCATGTGAGTGTACTTGTTGTTATGAGCGTTCGTGCCGCGCGTTGTGTGTATATGTGTGTATAAGTTGTGTGATGTGTGGGTTTGTGTGTCGTGTGGTGCCTGTATGCGTATTTGGTGTGTTGTCGTGCGTGTGGTCTGTGTGTTGTGTGTGTGTGCTGTGATATTTGCGTATTGTTGTGTGTGTTGTGTGTCGTGTGTGATGTGGTGTGTGTGTGTTGTGTGTGTTGTGTGTGGCCGTATGTGCTCGTGTGCGTGTATTTACATGTGCAGTGGGTGGCATCTGTAAACGTGTGGCGCTTTGTGTCTGTCCCATTGTGTGAGGTTTGAATGTTATGCGTCTCTGTGTTCTCTGATTAAATGTATTTCTGTGCTGTGCATACATTGCGTTTGTGTGTAGGCCTGTATGGCGTGTCTGCTGTGTGCGTCTGGGGGGGGGGGTGGATGGATGGGTGGAGTGTGTATTCGCCTTTGCTAGCGTGCAGGTGGCTGGGAATTAGCGTAATTTGAATTTGAAATACGTATATTTGCAATAGACGCATGCACACGTACGCACATAGCAAGCGAGCACTTTAGCTAATGCATATGACAACTTCACCATGATTAATAGCCTTTCATTAGTTTCTTAACATTCAACGGCGCAAGCGTTCTGTTATCAATATGCATAAACAAAAGTACGCAAAATTACATCCCGTGAAAGTGATTTCATCTTTTATAGGAGACTCCCTATTTGTAAAAACAATAGGTTACGATAGAGTGTGATAGGCACTATAGGATTGTAGGTTCGCTGAATAGAATAGAGTACAACCACTTGTCTGTTATTTCAATATTTTTTTCTTTTTTTTTTACACTTTTGCGCTATACCGAGTCGTTGTCAAACGGTCCACAAAACGGTTTAAAAACTCCGCAAAACCGTTTTCTAACGTTTTTTAAAACGTTTTTACGTTTTCTCCAAGAGTCTTGTTTAAATTGTTAATTTGCGTTCTACAACCGTCTTTTACGTTACTACGGCGTTTTCAATAAGCGTTCTAAGAACTTGTTCCAAATTACGTTTTAAAACGTCCAAAAGGCGCCACATTTTTACGTTTTTTAAAACGTAACTTGAAACGCTCCAGAAACATTAACTGGTACGTTTTTAAACGTTATTAAAAACGTCATTATTGGTAGCAGGCAGCGCCGGGGGGGGGGGGGGCGGAGGGGACGGCGGTCATTAACCAAGGTGGGACACCATGATGCCACCGTGGACTATAAATGACCCGAAACAAGTTAATTGAATCCTTCGATCTTAGCAATATCTTTTATATTACTCTTTGTAGTTAAGAATACCCCTTTCACCTTGTGTTTTCTTCGATTTTTTATGCTATTTCTTTTGATTTTGATTTATTTAGCTTACCTTTGAACACAGGACATTTAGTGATGACAAATTTCACCATACCAGTGCATAAATGCGAACAAGGGAATCATTCTGTTTTGCGTTCCTACAGCCAGAGATCCGTGTGTGGTCTCTCGTGCACCCGCACCCCCCCCCCCCGCACCATCATTATGCACTGCTTACGTTGGATATAGAGCTGCACAAAACTAATAGGCCTAGCAATGGGATTAGACCGAATGGAATCTGTCGTTTTATTCGGGGCTTTTTCATTTTTACAGGAATCATTGACAATCACAGTGGCCCTGAGAGTCCATTTCTCGCACGGCCTGGGCGACTGATCTCTGTTTGTGGATATATGCATCCGAGCGAAGCGAGCTCGTGCTCGGCTGGGTTCGCCTTCGCTTGTACAGCTTGCCCATAACACCGAGAAGGCCTGGTTGTCAAAAGAGCTACCTTGAGAGGGCCCGCACTGATGATGTTTTTCAATATTGCTTAAAATAAGAAGCCCGCCGAATAAAACGTACAGATATATCGGTCACAATGGGATGGCGATAGACTGATTTAATTGAGATTTCACATCTTGTTCTTCATATTTTTCTCTAAAATTTAACGTTTACTAGTATTTTACACGTCCGGTTTGCGAAACCGAAACAGTAATTGATATATTTTGTGCCCACGCCCACAATCGCAGATGGCATGATTGGGCGTTTGCGGCGCGGATATATCGAAACAGAATGAATTGAATTGATCGATCAATTTAGAAATCGTAATACGTGTGGGACGTGTGCAGACAGACGATTGGTTGAAGTTGAAAACTGCTCAAATATTATATATTTATTTTATGAATTTGGTTGAAACAATTATGTTAAAGTTGTTCTTGCAATATTATGTCGATAACGTCGGAGAACTTTCAAAGGCGTGGCATGGCTTGTGTTGGAGTCAAAGTACTTACAACTAAGCTAACTACTACTGAAGCTCATTCAATTTCAGTCAACGGTCAACGAAACGGACTCGTCTCTGCACGCGCTGCCACTGCAGGGCATCTCAGGGCTAAGCGAATGGGCATAGCCGTATCAATGGGGACCATGGCATTGCCATTGCATTGGCGAATGTTCTTTCCGGTATATTAGTGAAGGGCAAAGATGCGTAAAGCGCCACGACAATTCTTGTATGATTGTGATTATGAGCAACCTTGTAATTTTTGTAATTGTTTTATCCAACAAAAAATTATTTTGTTGGGGGTTGTAACTGTGAATATAATTACTTAATTGGGCCAATGATTTCTGGGTATCTGGGAGGGGAAATTGATGCTTAACATCATTTTAAATTCAATCTGGCCATCCGATTTTTGCATCTCCAAAACTTGTTGGCTGCTAATTTGTTTTGTATTGGCCGGGGGGGGGGCGGGGGTAGGCGTTACAGATCGCGCGGGCAGATCCAGAAATTCCAGAAGGTTGGGGGGGGCGGTCGGGCACAGCCCCATTGATTGAAATTCCCTCGTCAAAATGCTATATATAATAAAACTTGAATAAATAAAGTTAATCACTTGAATCAACTGAAGCCAGTGCCAGTGGTACTGTGGTAGTGGTACTTCGGTGGGTCACTAGGGGAGGTTCACGAAAAAAATTTCATCTTTTAAAAACAATATCTAAGTGCCATAAAATGAAGTTCATTATTGCAATTATCATATCCATAATAAAATATGCACAAATGTTCAGGAATTTTCCAGAGAAATGAGTAAAATCTCGTATTCAATGCTCCCATTTTTTTGCTGTGTAAAAAATTGGCACCACATACATGCACTATTAATACATGTAGCCAGTCTACATGTACTAGACGAGGCCAGGCTTCAGTTAAACAATAAGATTTGTTCAATTTTGGTATTTAATAGCACAAAACTATACACCAGATTAGTACTGATTGAGTTATAGTTGCATGTAATAGGTGACACATTTATTAGTGGAGGTGTGGTTTGATAAGATATCAATATTCGAATTTTACGTAATTTCATGCTTATTTAAAAAGTGGTGAGGCGTTCAAGATTTGCCTGCAATATTCACCCCCCTGTACAAGATTGAAACTATACAGAAATCTAATTGGTGTGTAGTGAGAGTGTGTGTCTAGTCCCCACACAATAGAAAATAGACAAGCTAATATGGCAATAGAGTCTAGCAGTCGCCAGGCTACTTATGAATATTAATAAAGCATTTATCTCCCCTCTTCTGTACAGTTTTCAATTTTGCGTACAGGACTGGATATTGTAGCAAAAAATCTGAACCCTAAGCTTTTTAAATAAGCATGAATTACATAAAAACAGAATATCGATATCTTATTCAAACCACTTCCACCATAAATGTTCACTATTCAACTTGTAACTATACTCATGCCAGTATAATCTGGTGATATTTTTATTTTGTGTATGGAATACTAAAATTGAACAAATCTTATTTTTAACACCTGAGTAGCATGCATGCCTTGAAATTGCTGATAATGCCTAATTTGAAAACTGTGAGCTCCAGTTTGCGTGCAATGCTTTGCTTCAAAATATATGTAGAATGCATTTCAGCTTTCCAAAATGCCTTATTATGCTAAGCTTAGTCGTTACATCTGTGATAAAACGATGAATTGAAACTCAGGTCCATTGAGCCCATTATTTCCCCTCCTCTTATTTCAGTGACATTTCTTACAGCAACACCATCTCAAAGCCATTCCACGTAAGGTCAACGTCAAACTTCAAAATTGGAAAGTGAAGGCAAGTTGATTTTTGTCACATATGATTCAACAAGAGGAATATTGACAACCATCTAAATCTCAAGATTTTATTAAAATAAAGCATTTGATATTAAAGTTACAGCCCTCCTGAACATACATGAACTTTGTAGGCTAAAAAAGAAGATTTGCGGGTATAAAATCACAAACAGAGAAAATAATGAAGCTGATTCATAACATGTGATTTTTCTGATTCATTAGGTAAGCTTATCCAGTAAGTTTGATAAAACAGTAAGAATTTTTTCCAATGCTTTTCGTATTTTCCCAATTATTTCATCAATTGAAAACACCTGCCGAAATATGTCGATGCTGAGTCACCAAATAAGGGGAGTTTTAGGTTACTAAATTACATAACTAAGAGTTTTCAGCTGGTTTTGACATGATAAGTGCAAGAAAGTGCGTGTTAGCTCTATCAAGAAAGTTTGAAGCATTTTCATTTGCCCTGCATATGCTTGAAGAAAAAAACAATCTCAAGAGTGTCATGTGAGTACACGCATGCTGTATGTTGGGACAAGTCACAAACCAGAGTATAGATCAGAAAACTGAAAAAATACTGAAGCTCGCTGATTGCTTTATCTGATTCAATAGGTAAGTTTTTTCCAAGATCAATTTGATAAACATTGATCAATTTTTTCAACATGCTTGTATATCTCCCAGAAATGCGTATTTCATTATGAAAAACACTCTATAAAATATGTCAATGACAAGCGCTTTAAGATCTGACCAACATTTCACTTGCAAATGTGTGGTAAAAATATTTAGGGGACTGAATCTCCCCTTTATCCTATGCAAATTTAATTAGCTACAAGATCATTATAATTCATTTTACATGTAAATAAATAAATTTGAGAAAAAATGGTAAAAATGTTACCCCCTACACCTTAATTTGAAGGAAGTGCTGAAAAAAATAGTGCATTTTTCAAAAAAAAATAATTCTGAGAAAACCAGTGAAGCTACAGCGCCTTGAAAATTTAATCAGTTTCGTGCCCCATATATTCCACCTTAAGTGATTAGATATTCTGATATTGTTGCCTTTCAATACTTTTCAAAATAAATTTTTGGACAAATTTAACATTTTACATTAATTTTGAACCCAAATTTAGATACACACCTGTACATTCTACTATTTTACATAATGTATTGAAATTATGAATATTTTCTTTCTACAACTACCCACCTTTGTTCCTTAATGAATACAATTTTCTATACCAAAAAATGCAACATGCATACACTAGTTGTTGCTGTGTCTGCAAAACTCCAGCAAACTGTCAGGTTGCTAACAACAACCTTTGTATCAAACAGAATAGTATGCCAACAAATTCTTGCCAGTTATTGATGACACTGCTTGTAAAGGCAAGCATATGCCCTACTCTGGCTTCAGGAATTTAGATTATCCCATCTGTTATATGTTTGATAAGGAAACTGCGTATCTTCGCGGTCAACCTGCTTGGATAATACAAAAAATCTGGGATTTAAAGCGTACAGTAAGTATCTTTGAGCTAAAACAGTCAGAAGAGTCAGTGTACAATGGACCGGTAAAAAAGTTGGCATTGTCTAGAACTGGACTACACTTCGTGCCCAGTAGCTACACTCACATATACACACACAAAAATGTTGACAAATCTAAAAAACAAAACATATTTTGCATTTCTGACTTCAGAATGAATTCAGCACAAATTTCAGTCTAGAAAACATATTTGTTTGAAAAATAAAGTTCATAGTTTTTGTATTTGGCACAATGTGGTAGAACCTTGAACCTTGTCTCACGCAAGTCACGAAATGCGGTAATTTCTGTAAATTTTTCCTAACATCAGCTTCTTCAGACCTGTAGCATAGCAAACGGGCAAGCACAAACTGTTTTGTCAGATGAAGAACTGTTTCTGGATGTCAGGAATTTGCAATAGATCATTAATGATGTTATCATAACCAGCAGCAGCATGCTTCATACACCTTGGGAAGCCAGTCAGGTCTTGTATACGTGCCCTGCCACGATGAGCTATGAGATACGACTTGATCCACAAAACAGCACCAGTATGATCACACACGATGCAGGCCATTGTGTTAGGTGCACGAGCTCAATCGATCTGCAGATCTGCTCAAGCTGTGTGAATGTCTGTGTACAAACAACAGAGAAAGAATGCAAATTATGTCATAAATATTTAATAGTTGCTCATTGCAGGGGTGGCGCAAGGGTAAAATCTGTTGGAAAAATTTTGCCCGCCCCCCAAAAATTACTAACTAAACTGCAAACCAAACAGCATCATCAGACAAACAGGGGGGGAGGGGAGGGGGCGGGGGCCGACATTGACCAGCAAAAGCATGCTTTGTCTGCCAAAATTTCTTTTACTAGCCAAATGAACATTAGGCCTACTTTAAAAAAAAAAACTAGGGGGGGGGGGGAGCAGCAGCTGCCCCCATCATGGCACCTCCACTGGTAGGTAGGGTCATACTCATAATATTAGATCAGCCATTCTATAGTGACTCGCGTAACATTTGAACAAAATTTCAAGTTTCAATGTCATACTGTTATCAAACTGGCTTTATTCAAAACAAATTTAACATGTTTTTGAGTCAAGGCATTGGCAATACATATTTCAGTTCTGAAATGATTGTTCAATAATCAATATTTTTTTTACACATTACAATTTCTTCGACATGACTTGCGTGACAGGACAGAAAAAAGGTATTTTGACACTACTTCATTCAAACTGATTTTCCTGTTAAACTACAAGTGTGATTTAAGTTAGTTTTGCTGAACTAGAAACTGAATACCCTAGCTAAATTCACACGTAAGTTATATTGTGCCAAATTTCCATTGTTGTGAGAAATGGCCCGAAGAAAATGTGACTCGCGTGACACAGTCACTTGTTATAGCTGTCATAAGCATTTAAAGACTTAAATTATGTTATATTAGTAACTATGATGTAACTGTGAATACCTTTTGAAAGAGTGTTAAAATTCCAGTTTTTTAGGACAATTTAAAAAATTACCCATTTTGTGACTTGCGTGAGACAAGGTTCAAGGTTCTACCACCATTTGACTGCCAAAATACCAAAACTATGAACTTTATTTTTTCAAACAAATGTTTTCTAGACTGAAATTTTGTGCTGAATTCATTCCTGAAGTCAGAAATGCAAAATATGCTTTTGTTTTTTAGATTTGTCAACATTTTGTGTGTGTATATGTTGCAGTGTAGCTACTGGGCACATGTAGTCTCAGTTCTAGACAATGCAACTTTTTTTACCTCCATTGTACACTCTGACTGTTTTACCTCCAAAGATACTTACTGTGCCTAAAATCCAGATTTTTGTATTATCCAAAGCAGTTGACCGAAGATAGCAGTTTCCTTATTAATATAAAGATGGATTAATCTAAATGTCTGGAAGAGGCATATGTTGCCTTTAGAACAGTGTCATAATAAATGCAAATTTTGTGCATACTATTCTGTTTGACAAAGGTTGCTGTTAGCAACCTGACAGCTTGCTGGAGTTTTGCCAGACACAGCAACAACTAATGTATGCATGTTGCATTTTTGGTATAGAAAATGTATTCATAAGAACAGGTGAGTAGTTTTAGAAGAGAAAATATCCATAAATTTCAATACATTATGAAAATAGTAGAATGTACAGGGTGTGTATAAATTTGGGTTCAAAATCAGTAAAATGTACATTGGAATCTTTGGTATGCCAGTCTCTCATAGATTACATCAAGGGGAGATAAATGCTTTATTAATATTCATAAGTAGCCTGGCGACTGCTAGACTCTATTCACTATTAGCCATTGTCTATTTCTATTGTGTGGGGACTAGACACACACTCTCACACACACCACTAGATTTTTGTATAGTTTCAATCTTGTACAGGGGGTGAATATTGAGCAAAATTTGAACCCAACTTTTAAAGCATGAATTATGTAAAATTGAATATTGATATCTTATTCAAACCACCTCCACTATAAATGTTCACTGCAACTATACTCAATGCCAGTCTAATCTGGTGTATAGTTTTTGTGCTATTAAATACCAAAATTGACAAATCTTATTTTTAACACCTAGTAGACCTACATGTAGACTGGTTACATAGTGCATGGTATTGGTGCCAATTTTTTACACACAAAAATGGGGACATTGAAATACGAGATTTTCACTCATTTCTCTGGAAATTCCTAAACATTTGTGCATATTTTATTACTGCCATTGCAATAGTCTAAACGTCATTATTATTTATGGCACTTGATTAACTTTAATTATCAAGTTTATCCCATTTTTGTCCATTTTGACAGGGAATTTCAATCAAATGGGGCTGTGCCCAGACCCCCCCCCCCAACCTTTCTGGAATTTCTAACGTTAGATCTGCCCCTGGTAACCTACCCCCCTCCCGCCAATAGTACACAACATTTACAGCCAACAAATTTTGGGATGCAAAAATGGATGCATGATTGAATTTAAAATGATGTTATAACATCAATTTCCCCAGAACCCAGAAATTTCATTGGGCCTATTATTATTCACAGTACAACACAACATTTTTTTGTTGATAAAACAAGTTACAGCAGATTGCTCATAATCACATATCATACAAGAATGTCGTGGCGCTTTACCATCTTTGCCCACTTCACTACCAAGACATTGCCAATGCAATGGCAATGCCATGGTCCATCTGATACGGCCATGCCCATTCGCTTAGCCTGGATGCCTGCACAGTGCAGCGCGCATGCAGAGACTCGTGAGTCCGTTGTCGTGAACTGCTGACTGAAATTGAATGAGTTCAGTTAGTAGTAGTACCGTACTTGACTCCAACACAAGCCATCACACGCCTTTAAAGTTCTAGAGTTATGACATAATATTTGCAACAACTTTTAAAGATAATCGTTTCAACACAAATTCATAAATCTTACGTTATTTTGCAGTTTTCAGCAAATCACTTCGTCTGCACACACGTCACACACGTACGCACACGTACACACAACTGACATGCACAAGATCAAGACACGTACACATTTCTAATTGATCGATCAATTAATCAATTCATCTGCCGATATATCGCGCGCACGGCCCAATCATGCATCTCGATTGTGGGCGTGGCACAAAAATATATCAATACTGTTCGGTTTCGCAAACCGGACGTGTATAAAATACTAGTAACATAAATTTAGAGAAAATAATGAAAACATGTGAATCTCAATTAAATCATCATCCCATCCCATTGTAGACCGATATAATCTGCGTTTTATTCGGGGGCTTCTCATTTTTAACAATATTGACATCAGTCGGCCCTCTCAAGGTAGCCTTTTGACAAGGCCCTCTTGCTGTTATGGGCAAGCGAAGCGAACCCAGCCGAGCGCAGCTCGCTTCGCTCGGGATCATAATCGACAAACAGAGATCAGCCGCCAGGGCCTCGACAAGAGGCTACTCCCAAGGGGGCCTACTGATGTCAATATTGTTAAAAATGAAAAGCCCCCGAATAAAACGACAGATTACATCGGTCTAATCCCATTGCTAGGCCTATTAGTTTTGTACACTCTATACCAACGTAACGGTGCATAATGATGGGGGAGGGGGGGGGTCTCTGGCTGCAGGAAACGCAAACAGAAGACCAAATGCGCGTTTCGGAGCTAAAGTTTGTACACAGCAGCAGTATTCAAAATTATAGGTCAAATTTGCTTTTTTGGTTCACTTTTTGGCTTAAAAAAATTGTTGATGATGATAAAATCCTGATAGGATGTAAAATACCAACACGAGATAAGAATAAGGCCGAGATTATCTTGGGGTGCTTTTCAGAAAGTGCATGAATACTAGTTTTGTCCCGGAGTTTTGTCTGTGATTTTCACAGACAAATTTGCTCTCAGCCAATCAGATGCAATGATTTTGGTATTTTTTATAATTACATTTGTCAATGAAAATCACCGACAAAACTCTTCATGAAACGCTCCCCAACATGTCTAAATTACACATTCCCCCGACCCCGTGTTTGAGACCCCCACCCCGCCCCCACCCCCACGGGGGGGGGCTTACCGTACAAAAATGGCAAATAAAAAGCAGACACTTCAGCTAGCGGAACATTTCAGGCCTAATAACTCTCATGATACCGTCCCCCCGGGGGGCGGGGTCGCTCTCCACATGGCCTGCTATACGCACCCGCGGGCAGAAAAAGCGTCGTAAAGGGTCTCTTTTCCAGCCCTCGGGCGTCGTCGACGTCTTTTGGGAAAAGGGTATAGCTTTCAGCACCGTTCGCTGGCAATCGCCACTTAGGGTAGCCTTTTCTCACATGTCACGCCATTTAGGGATACTAATTTGGTTATGTAGATAACGCCATTTAGGGGGGCAAATTTTTTGTGGATCTAATAACATCTCCAAAATAGGAGAATTGTTTATGAAGTGAACATCTTCGGGTTGCGCAATGTACAATAATGTTTTAGATGAGAAGGACACTTGGGTGGGGTATCAAATAAGTTGATTTCACTGTTTACGCCACTTGGGGTATCAAATTAGTGGATTCCCTGTTCACGCCACTTAGGGTAGCTTTTCTGATTACGCCATTTAGGGTTGCAAATATAGGTTACGCCGTTTAGGGTGCATTTCTGAGGTTGTTGGACACGGGTGGGAGACAAGCTGTGTGGAGAGCGACCCCCCCCCCGGGGGGGGGGGGTATACCGTAACCTCAGTCATCACACTTTTATACAATTCGGCATGGCACTTTTTGTGAGAAACACAATGCGCGCGGTCCGTCTATCAGCGTGTTTCCATTGAGTTTGTGCCATAAAATTGGATTATGGTTTGCGCGCACCCGTAGAGTTGGATAATCCAACTGAATGAATGAATCCCAATGAATGAATGAATGAATGAATGAATGAATGAATAAATGAATGAATGAATGAATGAATGAATGAATAAATGAATGAATGAATGGATGAATGAATGAATGAATGAATAAATGAATGAATGAATTTTATTAACTTTCTCATATGATCCACAGTGGTATAATGGAGAAAACGATATAATAAATGATATCAATGATAATCATAACACAAAACAAAATAAGAAAAAAAAAGATAAAAAAGATATTAACACAAACTCGTGGCGTGTTGCAATGATTAATGGTCAAGTGTCAAATCTGCGCGGGTCCTAAATCTGTAAAACCACAAATTCACACTCAGTATTAAAAACCACTTGCAATGTGGTTAAATAAGTTAAAACGAACTAAATAAATCAATTCACAAGATGAGTTGTTGATTTTTCAAACAACTATAGTGACACAGTGATACGACTGTCTTAGGCATAATAATGTGGCACAAACTAACAAACTTGAAAGATGTAAAAAGAGTAAAACACAACTTAAATTAAAATCATTGTTAATAGATGTAGCTCATATAAATCGGAGCAAGATGAGCTTACAAAATTTGACTGATTTAATCAGATCAGATTTGTTGTTGGAATTAAACAATTTACTCATTTTCAAAGTATTTGGTCTTAAAGCGGGACACTCGAATAGATAATGAAATTCGTGATCAATTTTCTGCAAGTTCATGCAAACCAAGGATCTATATTAGTGCCCTACTGAGTACGGAAGGCAACTCTCGGCGTATGTTCGGGGGACACTTTTTGCCTCATTAACGATCGTACGCCAAGGACTGGTAATACGCGAGCGTATGAAACTGCTCGCGCGCATTAATTAACTAGTCGGCGGCAGCCAAACGGCCGAAATGTTAACCATGCATCAGATGTGGTAACGATTAGAGCTAGCCCATATAATTAGATCGTTATGATAGACGTCTAGGTTAGTAGAGAATTGAAGTGCGATTTTTCAATAATTATGACTTATATTACAGGATGTTTGGTGAATGAAAATTATATTTCGAGCATTTAAACACATATTCATTTTATCACAGCAATGTAAAATCTAATGGTGTTTCGAAATAACACAACAACAAAGTAATACCCCCTTTTTCCAAACTACCATTAACATATTTGTACAAAATGTAGTTTAAATAAATAGATTCTGGCAGGGTATTTTACACTCACTGACTACCTTCTGTTGTGAAAATGTGACTGCTTCAGTCAAGCAATACATGATGAGCATGCTGTTAAAGGAAAAATACCACTTTTCAAAAAGTACAGGATCATCTAATATGCCAAATATAGTATGATTTTTTCCTTTATTTATTAAACTGTGTACCAATCATGCTTGTTATGTCTAACATGTTAAAATATTTTTGCTGATTATTGGATTTCATTTTTTTTTTTTTAACACTATGGTTTTTAACTTTCAAATTGAGGAGGATGGAATTTTTTAAATTGAGCTCATCGAAGCGTAAAACATGAGAAAAGTGCCAGGAGAGATATTTAGGGGTCAAACAATATTAAACATAGATAGTGCTTAATCATTTACCAGAAACAGAAATTTTCAAAATCCTGCATCACATATCTCCCAAAATGACCCTTGTGACTTTTGAAAAGTGACATTTTTGCCTTTGATATATGCTCACTCATGCATGACTTGACGGATCAATTACATTTTCACACAGAAGTTAGTCAATCAGTGGAGGAACAACCTTTCCAAATCATTTATGCTTGATAAACTTTTAACCCCATCATGAATTCATTTAAATTTACCACTCTCGCTCACACACATAAACACATGCACACACACACACACACACACACACACACACACACACACACACACACACACACACACACACACTCACACACACACACAC
>JZLH01S0112104.1:0-11456 GCA_001188425.1 Eucidaris tribuloides | reverse complement strand
CAACACCAACACAACACATACACACACACAACACACACACGCAACACAAAAACATACACATACACAGAGCCAAAGTCCATAGGCCTAATAATCATAAAGTTACTGACTGTCTCGCGCCTAACAAAAGAATTAGACTCTTGCTTTCGGCAAATACTACAAGTCAACTATTCATTTACAATTGCAGACATCGTTTTTCTTCTCACAAAAGGCGACCTTCAATTACATTCTCCTCCCGCACCGTATACGTAGGCTCATCATTCATACAGCCATATCAGTCCCACCAACATTGAATTTATCCCATGTCTTATACTCGAACCACCCATTATGTTTGCTGAAATCTTCTTCTGGTCGAAACTTAAATTCCGACTTGATCTCGAAGCAGTTGAGTTTTGTGGGCGAGAGCGCAAGGGCGGGGGGGATGTCGTGTGACGGCTTACTACAGGACATTATAATAGGCTGGTAAAACATAGAATCCATGGTTTAAATAGGATCGAACATTAAAGCATGAGAACATTATGAAAACGGCCACTTTCTGCACTGGAGATTTCCTCCTTGGATTGGTGTGCAAATATCACGAGCAACACGCGATTTTCCTGTAATCCAAGTTGTTAAATTTGCACTGATGCCGCGTGCCCAGCAACTTGATCGTCTATTTTCAACGTATGAGACAGTAAAAAAAACTGATGCGAACATCTTGTTTTGGACAGCTTTTTGGTTTGCTGTTTTATTGAACGTGTTGAACGTTTTCAATTCAATGAATAACTGGGTTAAATCATGACCAAGAATTTGCTTTGCTAAATATCGACAATGAATGTATTGTGTACCTCAGAGGAGTTCAAATATGAAGACGAATGTTCTTTTACTAACACCTTCCATACTATCGACAGTGCAACACCCGAGACCAGCTATTTTTAAATATATTTTAAAGGAGAATTCAGTAATTTCTGCTGGCGCCAATATATGGCAACGGAGCTTCATTTTGTTCGGAAAACACTTCTAACAAAAAAAAAAAAAAAAATGAGTTTTTCCCAATTGTAGCTAAGATAGTTAAATACTTAAGCAAAGCAAGTATTAGTCGCTTTTTGAAGGTACATGTTGGAGGCACGACTCAACTACCAAAAAGTATTTTGGGGGTGGGGGAATGGATCGAATTGATATGAACGATACTTGAAATACTTGCCACATATTGATAAATTATGCTCAGTGTATTGTGAATGACAAAATTATATAAAAGTAATTAATGATAATAAACAATATATTATATAGGCAAAATTGCTACAGCTCTATGCGCTAAAGAATATACAAATAGAAATCATGAAAATTCTGCAAGACAAAATTCAAAGTAACAAATAATAAGCATAACAACGAGCAACAAAAAGTTCAAATAATATTAATGTGAAAAAAAAAAGCTCCACATTTCCTGCAAAATTATCGAAGACGAATCGACCGTCTGGCACGAACCGATATCGAGTATTCAACGTTTGCGCAAAACTTCCTCCCGAATAAGAGAGTTTATCTAAATTGGTGTGTTAGATCACAGGTGCCAAACTTTAAAATTGAATGTGAGGGAATATTGTTTAGTCTAAATAACCATGTTGAACTGTGAATTTTTTCGACTTTACACGACAACTTAGGATTTGTTATGCGACTTGCTGACGTGCTTGACGTGTGGACTCTGGCCATCACAAGGCGGTCAACGTGATATGTGTATTGTGTGAGATCCTGTCAACACTCAACGCGAGATATTGATTTTACGTATACCGTGTAAAGCTCAATCATCGGTATTACCGAAAGAAAGCTGCACAGAAATCTGAAATGCATGCGATAATTCAAGATGAAAATTTCGACAAGCATTGAGTATAAATTAAGCCTGTTATATTAAACAAAAATAGATTTAATACATACCTGTGCAGTGTTATTTCTTCGATCGCATGGTCACTCACTCTCATATGGTGATAAATTCATTGAAGATCGTCAACAAAACGGTCTAAGTTTTATGTCCATCGCAGTCTGCATTCGAATGCTATATTGAAAAGCGTAGTTAGCCGAATGAAATTATCTCTCTTCTGTGTGTGTGTGTGTGTGTGTGTGTGTGTGTGTGTGTGTGTGTGTGTGTGTGTGTGTGTGTGTGTGTGTGTGTGGTTGTGGTTTATAGTGCGTGTTTATGAAAGGACAAGTCAATGACCATATTTCTAATTTGATGAATAATAGAACCTCCGGGCTTTTCTATTAAGGCACGAATTTCAAATAATGTTCCGTTCAACTTGGATGGATTAGGTTCTGCTTGATTCCATTTTCAATGACGTCGACAGCAACACACAAGAAAACAACAGCAACCGATATCTTTTCCCTAAAAAAGCCCAACAACATAGCAAAACCAATATAATTTTCCGAAAGAAGTCATAGTCCGTATAGGTCATTGACACTGCACATGGAGTTGTGGTTGAGACTTTTCCGCGGTCACGTGTAGCATTTGCCATCAAAGTAAGACATCTGCCGTCTTCAAGTGAATATAAAAATTCGTTTGCTCCCCCCCCCCACCGCCAGCATATACACCGTCTCCTTCTGTTTGTACCATTATCATTTCAATGGCGACTCTTCATGTTAAACTGGGAATGGAATCATGAATTTATTTAGGATGGTTCACGTTACTGAGTGTCCAGTATTGAAAGGTATAAGCTGTAGGTAGCTGTAAAGCACTGTTTAATGGTGGAAAAGTCATACATCAAATGACTGATACGAGTTCCATATTTCCGTAGTTGCCAGGAAAAGCATATATTTGAATTGCAATATGAAATCAGCTCACTTCAACGGTACCAAATACATGCATGTGTATAATTGGCAGTTAAGATATTCAGATTTTCTGCAGTTAGCCTGTAGGCCAAAAAATCCCCACAGCAAGCGTTGTCACTAATATCCCTTTCTGCATGTGTATTTAAGTACTTTATTAACAGATCATGTGAAGAGATTCCCTTATGAAAGGATCCGTCTGTCGTATTAGTGTTATTTTTAGAATTAGCAACATTGCTACACACTTCATGATTTAAAGGAGTTTTTAAAAATAAGTACTCAATATACTTTTCTTTAAGAAAAACAGTCTCTTAACTTCAAATGGTTTATTTCTTTTGCCGTGAGCACGTTCCCATGCTTTTCAAATTCGCCAATGTAGTCCCTGTTTAAATCTTGGCCACGGAGATAAAATATCTTCTTCCATGTGATCTGTTAGCTTGGAATTGCCAAGTACTGTCACCTTTTACCTTCCTCCTGTACTTTCCCAGTCAAGGTAAAAGTTCCGTCTGAAATTCTTGACTAAATATTTCTCCAAGAGTTGGGTATCACCTCGTCTGCCATGGAACAGGATGTTGGCCTACGTGTGACCTCAGTATAGTGTAAAAAATGCATTCAACATCAAGAATTTCCTGATAAAACCAATAAATAATGTCGAATCTACTTATTTCCTATCTGTCAAACTATGGTCGAACTATATAGACAGCATAAATTTGTGTTTATAACCTTGTTGTTTATGGACTGTCGGGTCGTGAATTTCAGCAGTATGATCGATTTCACACCGGTACATTACACTGACTTTTATTGAAAATCTCATAAAATATGGCTCGTTTCTTCGAAATCTCGGATTCGTCACGTACTTTTCATGTCAGTCATTAGTTCATTATATACTTCATATTCAAATATTACATTCTGTTTAAAAAGGTAGTGTAAACGTTTACTCTTTAACGAGTGCAATGGTGAATTCTGAGTGACTTTGGGGTGAAAACAGTCATTTTCACTCCTTTTGGGGTGACCACCAGAGTACCAGATTCCACCGAGTGATTCCTTAGTTCACGCCACCCCGAAGAGGAGAGAGAGAAAATTCACTATTTTGACTCCAAATTCACTCTGAGTTCACTCGTTAAGAATTTTTTTTTCATTTACTTTTGAAAGAGTAAATGTAGTAGGTCTATTTGAAAACACGCCTCAGTTTGCCCACATTGGTAGTTTACAGGAAAAAGAAACATATATTGCCTTAATCGTCACACGGAAGCAAGAGGAGGAAACATATTCGGTATTCCCATAAACAATTAAATTTAGTCCAAACATCATAAAATATCGACCATGCGACTTCCTTGAAAATGTGTACTTTCCATGCGTTACAACCTTCAACAACGTGCTTAATGTTTAAATAACCCCGCTGAACCATCTGGTTCATGTACTTACTAGAGTTGTTTAAAAACTAAATAAATCTTAAAAACAGTGAAACATTAAACCCTAGCGGACAGAGGGTTAAAGAACTAATATTACATTCATCTAGATTTCAATTATAGTTTTCTATCAAAATTCACACTAAAATTGCATCATTAATTGACAAATGTACACTGTAGTTTTCAAACTCGTAATGTGCTCCACCATGTTACAGTTCATGTGGAGGATTGTCCAATTTGATTGAATTACCAGCCTAATGATGAGTAACGTATAATTGTAATAGCTTACAAAGTGGTTATTATCTGTAAAAATAGTTCTCTTTCATGTCAATTTAACGCTTCTTGCTGTAATCGGATCACTTGAAATACACGTAAATGTATGCGTTGGAATGAAATGATAGCAGCTTCAATGAAGCTTGTATTTCATTTTATGGTCCACTGCTCAAATCTAAATGACACACAAAAAACCTATTATACCTTCATCGTTATTTGATTTTCTCGACTGTAAATATATCAAATTACAAACGTTCAGTTATATCAGTGATTTAAAAAATGGGGTAACATTGATAGTGCCGGTAGTTTTTATTACCTTAAACGATATTCTACGTCAGCTCCCTTTATCCCATCCATATTTATCAGAATGAGTTTATAAATAGATAAAATATGAATATAGATGGCATGTGTTACGTCTCTGTGTGTCTGTGCAATATTGTTCGATAAAAGAATACATGTATAGGCCCGCGTGTGTATGAATAATGGTGATAATGATTAATGATGATGATGATGATGATGATGATGATGATGATAACAATGCGAAATGTGCTCATAGTTTTCAATTTCTTTGTTAAGAGTTACTCACCTTAAAGGATGAATCTGTTCTCTTTTGTTTTGTTTCATAGAGGAGTACAAAGAGAAAGGGAGTGTGGGAAGGGGGATTCCACTGCAAGCGATGGCCAGGCTGATTCTTCGTTTTTTTTTTGGGGGGGGGGGGTGTCTGATATGCGCGAAGACCATCACTGATCATACATACAAAATGTCGCTACTACATAACAGCTCATCAGAAATACCGCCATCTCTCTAGCAATGAGTACGCTGGTTCGAAAACGAGCTGTGGAATGAAATGTCTAACGCACCACACAGTCATGTCAAACACAAAGATAGGGGCACACTCTACTTTATGACAGACACTAACTACCAAGATTCGTTCGGAAAAGGCAGGCATGATGATAATATTAGGTGAAAATTAAAAGAAATAGATTAGAAATATATATACTTTTCCATATCTCACTCTCTCTATATAGACTATATTGAATGAATGAATGAATGAATGAATGAATGAATGAATGAATAAATAAATAAATAAATGAATAAATAAATTTTATTCATTTAATAGTAAACTTGTCCGCCTTGGACTATTTAACAGAACGACAGAATGTCAGTTGCAATCTTAAAATAAAGAAGGCCACATAATTATGAAAAATCTATTACATCACATACTATATTCATGGAAATCCGATAGTTTTATAAACGTAGAATAGCAATGCTCATTTTCTTTGGCTGCCAGTCGACTCAAGCTCAGCTTAAATCGACATCCTTGTGTAATGTTATGTAAAGTAGCATATAGAATATCATATTCAGGTCATATTGATGCATGATATATCTATTTCTTGTATCATTCTTTTCATTTACTTTGTATTATATCAAATGTTTTAAATATACTTTTGCAAATTGAATTAAATTGAAATTGACTTGTTTTTATCATTACGAAAAAAATAATATGAAATGCAATCATTAAAACCTCTTAAAAACAAAACAAAACAAAAATAGGGGCCTACATCTATAATTCCATATCCTCTCTCTATGTCCTCTCTTTGTATACATTTATGCTTGTTAAAACACGTTTAAAAAAAGATCAAATTTCGACAACTGTTTCTAAGTTCTAAATTTGTAAAAAAAAAATCATAGTAGTTATGAACTTCACCTTATAAATCTACATCGACAATATTGAAACAATATAAAAGCTATAGTAATAGAAATGTGCACCTAAAATCCGAAACGTTGACCAATAAAGGTCAAGGTTAGCAAATACCATACCGATTTTCTCTGAAAAATATAAAGACACGCGAAAATTCTCCTATATAGGCGATGCTTCATTGTGAGAGGTGATTAGCAAATACGGAAAACCACGATTTGTCAATAATTAATTCGCGAGTGAACAATGATCATTCACACACTCCCTTTGCATTGGGTAAACCTCTCGTATTGACTCTGCTGTCGTTTCTTGCATGCTGCGGCCGCCAACTCCGAAGATCTGCTGCCGACAAAACCGATTTCAGAGGGGAAAAAAGGTACGGGATGAGCTGTATGGGTATCTCGTTCATTCCACTTTACCAGGGAGGATTCTTCCACCTCCCTGAATTTACATCACATTTGTCAGCTAAATCAGCTTCGCAAATTGTGCAAAGCCGTGAATTTCCCGCTAATGCAATTTAAGTTATTATCATGGGGAATTAGACGGGATGGTTGGTGGTGCCACCTATAGCACGTCTATAATAATATGATTGTGCTTTCATAAATGAATGGGGGAAAGACATGATATTGTCGACATTTTTTTTTTGGCGGCGAGGAACATCAGCTCTCATTTTGTTTTGCGCATATAATTTCGTTTTCATATTCCTGCTTTTTGCACCCCCCCCCCTTCGTCTTTTCTTTCGATCTCATCACAAGTAAGAATTCCCGCCAGAAAACGTTTGCCTTATTACGGTGGCATGCTTTCAGACTATGGAGCAAAAAAAGGGAAAGCTCCAGCTAGCGAGGACGCGACGAGATGAGATGTGACATTGGCGGTGGCGGCGAAGCGAGCAAAGTGCCCCCAGTAGTCAGTACAGCCGGTGGTAATTCACATGACTGGCTAACTTATTCTTACAGAGCTGAAACTAATGCGGGCGGATGCGCCGCGGTGCCTTGCGCGGCCGGCGATCTGGGTGAGCTGGTCTTTTTAGTCATTCGAGGAGACCGAGTCGTAGAGAGCAGACGTGAATCACAACTCGCTCTGCCTCTCCCGCGCAAAACTGTACGTTACCAGGAATGAATACTTCTCTTTGGTTGCGGTTTTCTCTGAGTAATGTCGGTGGTGCTGTACATACAATACCTGTGATTTATTGCTGATCATTTTTCTGTGATGATGTAAACGGATGTCCATAACGATATCTGGAGCGGTTTTTATCAACGCCAACCTACAAAATATAGATTTTCTTTTCTTTCGCTTCAACGATGTGGATATAATGAATGCAGAATAACACGAGCGAATTGTCATTGGCAGTTGAACATTAAACAGAACCAAAAAGCTGTAATCCTCGATATACAACTACCAATGCTTTTAAATGACAGGATTCGGCTGATGCTCCGACACCAGTTTACCAAAATCACGGAAGTCCTGTTCAATTGCACTCACTAGTCACTAGTTACTGGTTACGGTTGTCGGGGGTCTGGAAAACGACATGATACGTGGAATTTGTTTTAATTTGGATATTCGATAAAATTTCGTTTCTCGATCGTGCTTGCACATTGAATCAGTAAACGTCACTACATCAGGTCCTGTACTTCTGTCGCATTGTGGAGTACCTTCACGCACACTGTTTATGTTCTATTTGTGGATATTATACTTGGATGACTTTATTCCTCATGTGAAAAAGACAAACAAATGAAATCCGGCGGCACCACAAACGTAAGTATACGCACAATCTTCATTTAGCCATACAAGTGGCTTTGAATTATTATCAATTCTGAGTGAAATTTTTGTGATGTTTAAATTTCCGTCCGTTCAAGTGAGTTCTGGAGGTCAGGCTGTTTACAATCCTGTGTGATCATGTTATGACCCCTGTCACTTGGATCCGGATGCGTTCCTATAATTAAGCAAAAGTTCGTTAAATGTCGAGAATATAGAACGGAAAAAAGAGTTTCACGGCGCTGAAGACATTGCTTGTCAATAATCCATTACATTAAAACAAAAGTCACTGAACTGCATCCCGTATACATTCGATCAATGTCCTTTGAATGTTTTGAAATGAAGAATGGAATGATGATTTTAATACTTCACGTTTTCCCCGGGGCGGTTGTATACAATTTGGAATAAAAAACAAATTCAAATTCACGTTTATTGTCTACCGGTGACGGTTATCATAGATTGTCTTGATTAGAGACTCTTTTTTTTGTATTGTTGGCATGTTTATTTATCCATCTTAATTGATAGTGTAGTTAAAACCTTGTTATCAACCATGAAAGATTTACTTTGTTTTTATTATTATTAATTCACGATACGGAATAATTTGTCTTCAATGCTTTGTTAAATGTATCAATTGTCTAATAACCGGGTAAACTGGGGAGAAAAAGAGAAATAATCGCTTCCAATTTTATCGCGTTCAGTTCGTGAAAACAGTTCATTGAGAGTAGGGTATGTATTTTTTAGATGTATCGATCCAGCATGAATTTGTTGATAGTACGATAGGATAACAAAATATTAATTTCCAGTTTCAGGTCCCAGAAATGAACACTCCACAAAAATATTTGTGCAAAAAGAAAAATATCGTCATCCATGTAGTGTAACATTACCGAGACACGGCATACTTCGATTCAGAAACACACCCTGTACTTGTATGACGGTCAAGAGGCGCAGTTTGGCCAATCACTGAATCGATATCAGGAGTCATCGCCGTTTATTCATGATGTCGGCTCTCTGTACAACAAATTGTACACCGGAATGAAAACATAACATGTAGGTGACGTCATTGCCAGTTTCAGGCGACTCGTTAACGTCTCCTGATCATAACAGTCAGTCCAGTTCAGTTTACATCATGATAATGAAATAATGATCTTTTTAAGGTAAAACAAAAATAAAGGAATATCTCGTGATTTAGTCTGAAAACGGATGACTGTCATGTGAGATGAAATTCTTTTGTGAACAAATACACAAATACAATTGTGTTCGCGCGAGGTTCGTTAAAGGACCCCCCCCCCCAGTAAGGTGGGAGGGGAATGTCAGTGAATGTATGACATCGGCCTTGAATTATCAATTAACCTGAGTTATTTTTAGGCAATTCAATGCTTCATTAATAAGGTTATTGCTCTTACCAGAACGCGCGAGCAGTAAACGAGAGCATTCGTGAATCTGCTTTGTCCAGTAATTGTAAGAAGAGCAATTATGTTTTTTATTTTATTTATTACGATGGTAGTTTTTTTTTTGTCCTCACTAGAGACTGTCTACCGTTATGTTATATATAGATACATTACTCCAAATTGCAACAAAGTGCATTCTTCCAGTTTGTGTGGTTTTTGGTTTATCGATTCCTGTGATTACGCTGTTGTGACAGCAATTTAGAAAATGTTGATGTCCAGATTTGTGATGTAGTTCAGTGGCCCTAGCGAGGATTATTAGTTCGCGGCGCGGGGGGGGGGGGTGGGATGTGGGAGGCAGAACGAAAGAAATCGTCGATTGACACAAGAAACATGGACGATACTAATTTGGAGATTGTGGTGCCATCTCAGAATATAGACGTACTGTAGATTGTAATGCTTGTTTGACCGGTGAAAGGCTTCCACCTTCATTTATTAATGTATCAGTAATGTGGTGTAATTGTTTCATTTTTCTACTGCTGTGTGAACGGGGCGTTGGATGCCGTGTTAATAATGAAATTAATTGTAAGTAGTTTATTTTTTTCTATTGCTGATAAACGAGGCGTGAGGGGTTAGACGGCTTGGTCCCCTTCGGTCCCGCGTGGCATGTTGCACCTATGAATGGTGTGTCGTATATACCTTAAATTCAGTTTGATGAAAGAGAAAAAAAAACGACACGTTAACTCGCCACAGATTATACTACACTGACCAGGATAAATAAAAAGCACGTGGTGATTCGAGCATGCACAAAAAATTGCATGTATCAAGGCGTGACATGCAAGGCCGCCATTCATATTGAATCGAAGCATGCTTTGAGTGAAGCACTTTGCATGTATTTCAAACGTAACTGGCTTAAGCTACATGCATCGTTAAAGGTTAAATTCATGTACGATTCGGTGGAGCAGTTTGAATGATAGCAGAAGATTTCTAAGCACGACCTCGTCTGCGTCTCGTTAAAATCTTGAGAGGTTGTCAAGATCAGTTAAAAATTCCAAAACACGGCAAAAAAATCACACGGAGAGACTGATGTCATGTGCATTCATCGATGCAATTATAAGAAGAGTTTGAATAATTTGACGTTTACTGCGATCAATGTCCAACCGCATCTCTCATAGAACGCCAGATCTCATTTTGTGTTTCGTGCAAGTGACTGGATTTGAGTCTGTGTCTTAATATTAAACGGGACTTTAAAATGGAGTCTTGATTTCAAAATTACATTTTTGTAAGTGATGGGGTTGATCAGAAAATATATCAGTTTAAAGGAAGGAATGGTTGCCATGACGTCGGGTGGTAGGAGCAGAACCGCCGAAAGTATGAGACATGACAGACCCACAGGATGGGTTGGAGCAGGTCATTGATTTAAAATCCGGAAGGGCATACAGTTTTGGAGAAACAGAAGGCAAGTAGAAAGAATATTTTAGGGTACATAAATGATATTAAGAGAATTCTAAGGCACATTGAACATGATTCATCAGTAGGATTGGACCGTATTTACAAAACACATTTTGGAAAAGGTCCTGTAAGTTTTGAAGTATTATTATTAGTGTCGAGATGGGAAATAATGATTTGGAGCATGTTTTTTTAATCATTGGTCCGCTCATTAGTTATTTTGATAGTGTTCTAGATGTTTTCTCATCATGCATTTTCGGATTGCATGTGAAATAGCGTTGCTTACATGTTTGGTCCGATTCTTACAGCTTCATCCTTAATGGTTACAGCACCAATTTTGCTTGACGTTTATCTTAAAGATTCTTCTTTCAAGTAATAGGGGCTTTTAATGGTAGAGGCTGTTTGATGACCTAAGAGGAAGCCAGGCGATCATCAGCTTATGGTTACTGTTGCCAAATCAGAGCGATCCTCAAAGAATAGCCGAACACAACTAAGCAGAGACGCTTTCAGTATTCAGATACTAATACTAAGCCGACGGATACTACTTTCAGATTACAAGTCAATTTATCTTTGCATCAGAGGGACGGCGGTATTAGCTCGGACGTATGGCGCGCAGTTAGAGCGAAGTGGTTCTGGTGAAACAAATGGGCGCCTCGTTAATTTTCTAAACGCATGATAGGAGAGCGAATTATCTCC
>JZLH01S0112095.1:7815-21235 GCA_001188425.1 Eucidaris tribuloides | reverse complement strand
CACAAAAATATTCTAACATAAAATAGGCAAACAATTTATCCAGTATTGTTAATTTATAATCAAATGAATAATTAATAATATTCCGTTCTTGTATAGCGCATACACGTGAGCTTAGGCGCAGGTCCATAATGCCGCTGTTATATTATCACCCCCCGATGGTCATGACAGGTTACATTTAAGCTAAAGGCAGTGTTTTACGGCTTGAAGCTATTAAATGCCGCGACAGGTGATCATGTATTACAACCTGAGGTGGAGAGCAACAAAGCAGATTAAAATGTCTTGCTGAAGCGTCATATTGCCGGGGCAGGCGTTGGACATCGAACTCCGGCAGACCTCATAGAATTATCAGGCATGTGCACTTAACCAATCCGCACACAGCAACCTTGCAACTTATTATGTAGCTCAGATGTCAAAGTTGACAATGTTTTTAAACCTACGTTCCTTAATGTAGTAAGTGTTGCAGGTTAACGATATGACAGGTGGCAATAATTTTCTAAGCAAAGGATCTGACCTCAACATTTTCTAAGAAACGGACAAAAGTATGTACATTCAGACCACAGTCTGAAGAAGAATCTAGAGTAGGAAAGGTGTTGCGGACTTCACCATACGGATTTAGAATGCAAGCAGTGACGAAAGGTGTGATGCTTTCACATGTTGTACATGTTAGAATTAACCCTTGATACTCTGATATCAGGCAGAGGCCTAAGCGGCCACTGATCGCCATGTATTGACAAACGTACGCCTAGAAGTCCTATGCCGCAAGAACTCCTTCAAATGCGGTACGCTTAACATTGATACCGTTATGTTGCTTTATCATTAGCAACAGACTGATATTATCAGATAACAAAGAAGATTTCTGAAGAATGAACAAAGACAATTCTACAGTTCTGTAAATTAAGAATAAATTCAAACGAATTACAGTGCCTTAAATACAATTATATTGACACCCAGTAATGTGATCATCTTCTTATGAATGGCAAGTTCCCCGCTAATAAATATTTTCAATCTAGAAAGTGACTAAACAATCCAAGCAAGACATAATGAAAAACACACATAGTGGAAACTTAACTGACGACTTATGATAAACAATATTACAAACAAAAAAAGAATGTTATTGATTTGATCATAAGGACTCGTAAACACACATGGCAACAAAAGAGTCCATATCATTAACTAGTTCACCCACATGAAACGAAACTGATTCATGACGATCTTGAAAATAATCTGTTAGCTAGATTGGAGATAACATATTTTATGCATTGTACTATGTAAAACCTGTAGATGAAGCATGTTGATACTACACTCCAACTATGAGACTTAAAACATGAAGCTTTAACCACTCAAATTTAGACTTTCACTAGAAGTGACGGAACATCACCAGGTGCGAGTTCACGGCGTTAATGTACACGAGATCAGGTGACTCAATCCCTGGAATTCCGTCAATCATTCCTTGGATGGACAGAACAGGAGGCACAGGGACGATGATGTATGAACACTTGACGGAATTAGAACGAGCAGAGGGTACCCTCTAAGCAATACTATTCTAGGATTCACGTTCACTCCTGAGTTTTGGGCATCGAGGCGATAGACTAGCCGACCATTGCAGCCCATATTCCCGATAGCCAATGTCGGCTTGTAGCTACCAGCAATGTCATCGGCAGGCGTAGGCGTTAGAGAAAAAGGCACGTTGTGCGATCGATACCCATTAACCTGCAGCAACGCCTTTCGTCATTGCAGTGATACATCATGCTGTTCTCTTGGAAGCCTCATATACTGCCAGTATTCAAGCCATTTGTGGCAAAAATAGCTTATGGACTGTTCAATGTCCACAAAACAAATACATTTCAAACAACTCAACTTTCAAAGATATGAACCAACATCAGACCTTTAATTTAGAGCTTCTTAGTTTCTGGGGTGGGCGGCAGCTGGTAGTCTCGGTGACCTAATTCGTATGGTAATCCCCATCACATCCTGATACTGCTAGTAAAGAGAATCACTACTCGAGAGTATTCCACCTACCTGTTTAGCACTAATATATGCAGTATTACTGCCATCTAATAATTACTAGCGTGTATTATTTGCAGCACTCAATGGAGGTACCGTAGGCTGTTTAGCCGGGAGCCCACATTGTTGCATTACTGGCCAGGTGACATTGTTATCGACGTCTTCCTTAAACTTAAATATTAATTTGTCACTACTCTTCACAAAACCTACAAGACCGACCAGTAATATTCACCACCACTACACCCAAACTTATATTACTACTGCGACACAGATTACAGTACCTTTTTTCCTGGAGAATATTATGTATAGAATGAATCATATGTGAACTGTCCCACAATCGAATCAATAGGTCTGCAATGGAAGTTTTTGTGTAAACGCGAGTAAATAGTCAAGGAATGGGTTGCAAAAGATCGATTCTAAATGTATGATATTTCAAAAAAGTACATACACTCCATCTTGCACCTTGTCAAAATTTGAGACCAGAATCTATCTAGAAAGTTATTTTTCTTGAATTGAAACTTTCAAAATGTATTTGTGGAGAGCTTGAAATTTGCTGAATTTGAACCTATCACGTCACAGAGATAACCATAAATGTAACATTAACTAACAATTGTTGTTTTCCATCATGTCAAGCCACTTGTATAGAATATTTACATCGATAGGTCTTGTAAAGGCGAGAAAGGACATGTCCACAATCAACAAGTTCCCTTATTGTGGAAGTGAATTAGTTTTACAAAAGCTTAATTCTAAAAACAGTTGTCAAAGAACCTACCGTTTTCGCATGAATGAGCAACGTATCTGGGCAACTTTTTTTTCCCTTATCTGATAATGGCTTGGGATGATAGTCCAATTTGTGAAGCACGATTTTAATGACGATTTTCCCCGTACAGCTTACAAAATATATATATCATTTGAAAAGCTTAGAATAGTCTATAGTATAGTATTAATATTAAACACGGTTTTTAAAAAGTGAGCTATCAGCCTAAACAGCTGCCTTTTCAAGCAAGCCCGGCGATTACATTTATACATTTAAAAACGTAAATACAAAGTTAAAACAAAATATAGAATACACATGGGAAGATTCTAAACAAAAATGGCAGAAATACACAAGCTTGGAAAACATAAAAAAAAAAAACTAACCACAAACATATAAACAACAAGACAAAACAAATTAATAACGCACTATAATGATAAACCAATTCCAATATACATTAAAAACATATCGTCTGACAGAAACGATGTTAATTAGACGAAAATAAAGTATTATAGACGATGTTATTAGCATACAAAATGAGAACATTAGGACAGCTATAATCATTTTGCAAGATATCGTGGATATTGAATATGGTGTATAGAGAATTTATGGTTATTGGACACTGTTTAAGAAAAGACTTAAAGTTATCGATAATATGGATTTCGTTGAGCAGCGTTACTTGATATTTGAAGTCACTTAAGAAAGGACTTCGATGTGGACTTTGATTCACGTGGTTGTAGTTTTACAATGTGTCGATATTACGGAAATGATGGACTTGTTCTTAATTTGATTCCTCGAATGAAAGGGTTTCTAGGTTAGAGAGGATTGTGTAGAGGCTTATTAAAATGAGTATTAGAGACTGTCTTTTCCAAGCGTTGGATCAAACGATCGTATTTTTAAGTCTTATATAACAAAGTTTCTTCTGTTGTAATTGGAGAATGGAACATAATACAGTGCCAAAGCTCATGTTCTGTAGAGTCTGAAAGTCTTTGCAGAATCAGACGAAAACGCAGAGGTTTCCCATTCATCACGTAAAACGAACAATATCAAAGTGTGGTTGCAATAAGCGTCTTATAGGACCAGAGAGAGGCAGTATTGAATCTACGAAATTTATTGTCGTTTAGCAGTTGCAGATTTCTAAAAGCTTTTTTAATTTACCGATTATTTGGGCTTCCATTGAAACATTTTCATCTCGACTTTAAGACTGTATGAAAAACACAGTCTTCTTATTTTTCAGCTATGGTGCAGTTTTCTCGGGTGACAGCGTCCATGACATTTACTCATGTTGTAGAGTCAGTTCAGCCGAGAATTAAGTTCTCAAAAGGTTATTATCAAGCATATATGACGTCAGCCTTCAGGAATCAGTCCTTCGCCTGGATGAAACAGCACTATCTGGTTTCATGAGAATCTTAAAACGGATTCTGGAATACTATTCGATTCTGGAGATTTATTCTGTCGGGAAAAGTAAATTCAAATGCTTTACACGTGTTGGAAGTTTGCCATCTATCTATTAACTTGCTCATTGAAAGTTCAATTTAGATTCCTGTAGCATCTAAAATTCTAGCAAATATAAATAATAGACAGAGAAAAACAACTGTATTATCATAGGAAATAACAAGGCTTTCTTACTAAGAAAGTAAACACCAGAAATTACAGTGTCGCTGTTTGAGAGATACATGTTAATTAAAAAAAATAATATTGCTTCAACTTCATAATTATTAATAATAACATAACAACGAACGAATAATATATAGTTTCATACTTGTTAAGATAATGAAGCTAAATAGAGTTACTTAGAAGACATGGAGGTTACTTGTATGTAAGCTCAGATGTTTAAAAATCGGTCAACGTTAAGACATGAATGTCTTTAAGGCATGCCCAAAAGCCACATCATAATAGAAATGTTTCATAGCAAAACTAATGTTTTTCAAGAGATTATGCAATTCAAAGGCATGCGCTTCAGTCGCCAACAGGATTCCAGTGGCAGTTAATGTGGTTAATATAAATGCAATAAAAGATATGCATTTCTTTAGACAAGCTATCACACTCATATGTGATTATGTAAGAATGTACTAAAACTATTCTACTTCAAACTATTATTTTGCATTGTATATTGACTAGACTTGGGCAACAATAAACTTATATTTCTGAGATAAAGCCAAATCAGAAACAAAACCCACGATTTTTCTGAGTATTAAATGTTATCAAATATGCACATACAATTCAGCAGGCTGTACATCACCTGATAATATATTCGCGAGTTGCGATAAGGAGCAGAAGTTGTGCGCTGCCCCAATATAAAACCATCGCTTTTTCCATGCCCCCGCGACACTGCCGATTTCGGGAAGGAGTTGTAATATAAACTGTTCAGATTCTCGTTGTTTCATTGGAGAATATGAAGAACACCCGACGAGATAGACCTGATTTAGAAAAAGCAGGAAAAAAGAGAAAATTAAAATGATATATAAACAAGTCACGAGTATGACAAATTATCTCAATTAAGATCTCATAATTGGTTTTTAAACCAAGTGCAGTTTTGGTCATAGAGACAACTTTTTCTGATCACATTTCACAACGTGTTTTGTCACTGACAATATCACAAGTGCAGTAACATCAAAACTGTAAAGAAACTGTTATTAAATGGCAGCGCAAATCTGTGACGTTTCAATTAAAAGAAACATCTAGCTTTGTATGGTACAATCAACTATGGATAATATGATGGCGGTCCCTATATCAGGCAAGCTAGTTTTTAGTCAATTATATATCATACTAAGTCATAATCTAAAAGATAATTGCAAAAAGAAAGCCATTTACCAAACACTATAGGCCTTCCTTGAGCTTTAAAGGCCAGAGACAGAATATTGAAGCTTTCTTTTCCACTACAACAGCTACTATTTATGCTACTGCTGCTAACTACTTCTATACTATACTACCAGTAAGCAGACCTCCCCCCTTCATACATTTGAATCTAGTAGTTGCTATATTTTTTCGTTCTTTGTCTAATAATTAACCTAACAGGTGTACATACTTAAAGGACCATTATATCTATAAGTATTAATACCTAAATATTTTCAAGTGAGGTTCCCCTTTTCTTCTTTTGTTTATTCTTCTGTTTTTGTATTCCTATTTGTCCACACTTTTTACAACCTAACTTTCACATCGTGTACTGCATTTTCCTCCTCGTTTTTGCGTATATCATTAAGTGCGCGCAGTTGTTGTTTACTGTGCTACAATACACGTTTCCAATGGGATTTGCGCATTTTATCAAAAATTTATGTGGTATCGCTTTTATAATCCCCTCATATCTCAGAAAATAAAATAAATTGCTGTCTAGAAATTTAACCATATAAAGAGTAGGACTTGTACTTTCAATTTCTGCAAAAATCTCAAAATCGATATTTTTACCAAAATCGACCGATACGACGGTTCGGATGAACGCCGACGACATGAAGAGCATTTTACCACTCAATTTAGCCTTCACTAGAAGTGACGGAACTCACCAGGTGGGGACAGGCCATTAGTGTACAACGCAGCATCGGGCTGACTACAATCCCTGTAATTCGCGTCAACACTCCCTTGGATGGCAGAACAAGGGCACGGGAGCGTTTGAACACTTGCCGGAATTAGACGAGCAGAGTTGTACCAGTCCAGGCAGTACTTCCTTGGGTTCACATTCACTCCCTGAGTGTTATCATCGAGGCGGTAGACGAAGCGGCCTTGTAGCCCGTAGTTACCGTCCGCAATGTCGGGCCTGTAGCTAGCAGCAATGTCATCGGCGGCGTAGGCGTAGAAAAAGGCCGTAGGCGAATTATACCCAATAACTGCAGCAACACCTTTGTCTTCAGTGATCCAATTCATGCTGTCGTCTTGGAAGCTCACTAATACTGCAGTATTCAAGCCATTGGTGGCTAGAATTGCTTGGAACGTGTTGAACTGTCCACGAAACAAACATACATTTCAACACTTTCAAAGATATCAACCAAATTAGAACACTTTCATTTAAAGCTGCCTGTTTTTGGGGGTGTGTGTGGGGAGGGGGGGGGAGCTGGGTAGTCTCAGTTCACCTATTCTTAGGCTAAAGCCCCATTACATCCTACAGTATCTGCTAGTAAAGAGATATTTCAGAGGATTTTTCCCCTACTATTCTAGTACTAATATACTGGTGTACTGCATCTACTAAAGTGACTGCAATATTGCTAGCACTGCCATTACCACAGCCACATGGGGGACCGTGGCCTTACCCGGGAGCTCAATTGCTTTGCATACCGGCCTGCGTGTACATTTGTAGTGCAGTCTCCTCAACTTTTACAATTTGTCCATCACACCTTCCACAAAACCTACAAGTTTGACCAGTAATAGTTTCACCACTACCACCACCCCAACTACTATTACTACTGCAACCACAATTATCATATCTTTTCTGGAGAATATTTTTCATAGATGATCATATCCATTCTTACCTCTGTCGTAGAGTCAGTTCCCGCCGGAATTAAGTTCTCAAAAGTTATTATCAATGCATATATGACCGAGCCTTTCAGCGAATCCAGGCCTTCGCTGGATGAAACAGCACTCAATCTGGTTTCAATGAGATCTATAACGGTTCTGGAACTATTCGATTTTAGGAGATTATATTCCTGTCGGGAAAAAGTAAATTCTATGCTTTACACGTGTGGAATTGCCATTCATTCTATTTAATGCTATTGAAAGATTCATTCCGATATCCTGTAGCATCTACAATTCAATAAGAATACATGCACACCTTACTACAGAAAGTAAACACCAGCAATTACAGGTAGCTTGTTTGGAGATACATGTTAACTTTAAAAGAAATACCACTACTCACTTCATAAATTATATTTGACCAAATAACATAAACGACCGACATAATTATAGTTTCCATACTGGTTAAAGATAACGGCTAATAGAGATACTTAGAGCATGAAGGATTATGTAGCTTTTTAAAATGCGGTCAATGTTAAAGGCCATTTGTAATAGAAATGTTTCTAGCAAAAATTATGTGCATTCAGAGATTATGCAATTGCAAGACCTGTGCTTCCAGTCGCCAAGGTCTTTCAGTGGCATAGTTTGCAATATAAATGCAATAAAGATATGCATTTCTTTAACAAGCTGTCACAACTTCATTGTGATTATGTAATATGTACTAAAACTATCTACATTCAAACTTTATTTTGCAGTTGTATATTGATTGACTGGGAACAATAAACTTTATATCTAGTAAAACCAATCAGAACAGAAACTCACAGATATTTCTGACGTATTTAACATGTTTCATATGCATACATCACGCAGCTGTACACACCTGATAATATATTCGTGAGTTGCTGGGGCAAAAGTTGACGCCTGCCCCAAATATGAACACCACGTCCCGCCCGCCGACCACTGGTTCTCGAGAAGGGTTGTTATAACTGTTCAGGTTCTCGTTTGTTTCATTGGAGAATATGAGAACACCTGACGAGGTGACCTGATTTAGAAAGAAGCCAGGAAGAGAACATTAAAATGATATATAAACATGTTTCCACGAGTTATAACAACATTAATCTCAATTTAGTCTCAATAATCTTGTTTTAAAGCCCAAGTGCAGTTTTGGTCAATGAGACAACATTTTCGCCACTCTTTCACAAAGTGTTCTATTGTCACTGCAGGTATCACAAAATAACATCAAACCTAGTGAAAGAAACTGTTTTAAATTGACAAATTGTGATGTTTCAATTAAAGGAGAACATCTAGCGGTATGTATATTACCTATGATAAATGATGGGGGTCCCACTGATATCAAAGCTAGCAGTTTTTGGATCATTGATATATCATATAGGTCTATCTAAAAACATAATTGCAAAAGAAAAGCCATTTTACCAACACTTTAGGCCTACTTGAGCTTTAAAGGCACAGAAGACAGATATTAAGCTTTTCCTTTTCCACTACCACAGCTACTATTTCTGCTGCTGCTACTACTACTTCTACTACTACTACTACTAGTAAGCATTACCTCCCCCTCTACATTTGATTCTAGTCGTTCCAATATTTTTCTTCTTTGCCTAAATAATATAACCTACATACACTTACAAGAGACCATTATATCTATCAAGTTACTAATACACTATTTTTTTGAAGTTCAGGTTCCCCTTTTCTTCTTTTTGTTTGATCTTCTACTATGTTTTGTATTCCCATTTGTCTCACCTTTTATACCAACCTAACTTTCACCTCGTTTGTACTGAATTTTCCTCCTTCCTTTTTGCATATTTCACTTATCTATCCCATGTGATTTATTATTAATTTCCTTCTTATTTTCATCTTCTTCCTCAGTTTTGGTAATCATCATTCTCTTCTCCACCCCAATACTGATATTATCTGAGTGTGTTCATTATAACAGGTACGAAACATGTTTCATTGAAGATTGAAACAACTTGTTGATGAACAAGCTAGTACATGTATACAGTTAATGAAAATTATTCTCTATGTATTGCGGCAGACTGAAATTTAAATAATATAAAACTGTAATACAATGTCACAATCCTTTTTGTATGAACACAGAATGGAAGTGAAACAAAAACGACTTACCCTAACGTTTTCATACAGCATATCTTCACCTACTGGAAAGCCGATATTCAAACTGATGGGATCAGAAATGGAGTAACATCTATCGGCCGTGGTGTCTTTTGCAACTTCCGAGTCCCCACCGTCAAGTCCGTATTGAAGGTAAAGCAGTTCTTATAAAGTTGAAAACAAGACAGAACAATGCATGGATTTTGTTCATTATGTTGCACCGAATACATGTACTTATTCCAGTTTCGAGGGTAGTGTTGTCTCCCATCAAAGTTCCTAAAGGCCTAGGAATATGATACACTCTCTAAGAATTAGGTATTTTCCTGCTTTTTGAATTAATAATTATTTACTTCACTTGTTTTATTCTATGTTTGTCAGGGACCAACATATTCACAATTATCCCACAAGGCAGTCTGGCTCATTCATTTACCGAAGACTAGAACATGTGGAAGCCTCTTTGTCATTTCTTTGTCAGTATTATCCTTTCGCAGTAAATTCAGCCTGTAAAGAATTAATCATATGTATATTTTTCACAGATATGTGAGTTACATAGTATTGAATTCTAACCATTTAGTGGTTACTGTCAAGAATAATGGGTATACAAGAGATGTCAATAACAAGGGTACCATAGTTACTTATTAACTTCAATCATATGACTATTTGGTTGTATTACTATGCAAATTAAGAAAATTAGACTAATAGCATCTAAGCCTCCGCTGAAAGACATGAATAGATGCAAAATAACAAAAATATATTGGAGTCAAAATAACGAAATATTCTCATTTGCCTCATTTACCAGACAATGCTGTGCAAAAATGTTTTTCTTTTTAATTTATGTTAACTTTGATAAATACTTTTGTCAAGAAAATGTATGTTTTTGTTCAATATGGGAGGCTTGAAAATTATCTGAATATACATCGCTCATTGAGTTCATTCATTAGGTCAAGTGATATTATTAAAATTACATGGTGTAAAAAATATCACCTCACAAGAAATGTAAATTTTCCTAGAAAACAACCACAGAAATATACAAACAGTTAATAAAAACAGCAATGGCTGGGTATATTGGTATAGATCTATGACTGCTGTTTTCAACCAATAAAATGAACTGAAAACCTACACTTACCTATGCAGGTCATTCCATCACCAGAGTATCCCATCTGACAGACGCAGGAGAAACCACCCGGTGTGTTAGTGCAATCGGCATTCTCGTGACATGGGAATGGGGTGCCATTACACTCATTAATATCTACAAGATGAAAAAAAATCATAATTTCAAGATGATAGGGACATTAACATTGCAGGAACACCAAGGGTTGCGAAATTCCCAGGACATTTTGAATGGGGATAATTTCCATGGAATTTTTGCTAATTTTCCGGAAATATTAGAAATTTTCAGTAACTTTGGACGTTTTCATATATTTATGAGATCAGAGAATATGGCAGCGTGACATGGAAACAAACGGCGCAAGATAGATTGAAGTGGAAAACTGATGAGGAGGCCTTCCTTCAGTAGTGGAGAGAAATAGGCTAGATAGATAGATAGATAGATAGATGTATTTATCATGTAGAGTATAAAATCCAAATGATCCTTTATCTATTAGAAATGAAACGATATCAAAACATCTATTTAATCCTTTGGGGATGACAGGCTTGCACAGAAGTCTAGCACTTTTTACATTCAGAGACGATTGACTGCCACAGAACCCCGGAAAATATACTAACCATTTCACATTATGAACATGCACTTCACACAAATATGTTACAATTTGGAGTACATAATACCATAGTCATCAAGTCATTCAAACTCACAGTGTGAGTAACCTTAGGTTATAGGCCACTGTTTATTGCCAGTGAGCAGGAATAGTGGTTGGAGAGTGTATTGTATGACTTTTTGACATTACTGCATCTGATCATGTCCATCTGAAATAAATTCTATCTTGTCCTTTTCTTGACAAAGCTCAATTACTTTCCTTCTGGATAGATGTATTTTGTTCGATGTTTAATCTACATGTGTCAAGATAAAAATAAAGTTGCTCCTCTTGTCAAAAAACTGCTCCGGACTTGTGAAAATTAAAGATGCTCTATCAGAAGTTGCTTGTCGTGAAGAAAATTTATCACTACTGGTAACACTACACTTTGATATCATAGAACAAGAGGTATAATCCTGGTACTGTAAAAAGGGAAAGACATGCTAGTCGCTTCAGAATTCAATTTGGTGGTTTGGAGAACCCCAGTGCTTTGCTGGCATACCTTGATAAATCAATGCGGATACTTTTCTTAATATTATAAATTGACCGAGAAATAGACCAAGAAATAGACTGAGAGCATAACAAATCACTTTATATACGGGTTAATGATTTGAATATAGGAAGAGTCCAACAAAGATTTTATCCATTTTTCTGTTGGTTATTAAGTCACCTAAATATATTGTATACACCAGTTTACTTACCATCACAAGTTTCGCCGTCACTGTTTAATTCATAGCCAACAGTACATGAGCATGTAAATGACCCATCATTGTCCGTGCAAATACCATTTGTTGCGTCACAGGGACCAGGATCGGCTGCACACTCGTCAATATCTGTATACGATAGTTACATAAAAGAAACCATGTGTGAACCTATGACTTGAACAATTAGTTTTGAAAATACCATAATTATGATTATTGAGAAAACATACTTTCTTTTTCTAGTTCAATTATGGACTTATCCTTTAGTTAAATTCTACATCGAAAATGGTATAACTGTTTAGGATAAATACTTGAAATAATGAGATAATGGACAGAATGAAGAAATAGACATAACGTTAGTCGTTACATTAGATGTATCAAACTAATATCCATGGATAAAAGTTAAAACTAATCGAAGGCCAGGCATTGAATTCCATTGCTTGGGAAGCCCTAACGTTACATGTAGTTCCTGAGCGTATGTCATGGTAGTTTTTTCCTTTTATTGGTAACTTTACACAGCCATCTAAATATCTCGATTATACTAGTTTACTTACTATCACAAGTTATTCCATCACTGTTTAGTTCATAACCAGCATTGCAGGAGCATGTAAACAACCCAAACAATCCCAAGCGTATCCGTGAAATACCATTCGTTGCGCACAGGCGACAAGGACTCGGCCTGCACAACTCGATCAATATCATGTTACAGCAATAGTTACATAACAGAACATGTGGTGAAAGCCTGATCACTTGAACAATATAGTTTTGAAAATACATAATTTATTATTATTGAGAAAACATACTTTCTTTTATCTAGTTCAATATTTATGCGACTTATCCTTTAGTTAAATTCTACATTGAAAATGGTAATAATTGTTATAGGATAAATACTTTGATAAAATAATGAGATAATGGACAGCAATGAAAGAAATAGACTACGCTTAGTCGTTACATTACCATGTTATCAAGACAATATCCATGGGATAAAAGTGTAAAACTAATCGAGCAGGCCATTGATTCCATTGGCTTGGGAAAGCCCTATACGTTCAATGTGTTTCCTGAGTGCTAATGTCATGGTAGTTTTTGTTCCTTTTCTTCGGTAACTGTTTACATCAAGGCCATCTAAATATCTCGATTATACTAGTTTGTACTTACTATCACAGTTATTCCATCACTGGTTTAGTTTCATAAGCAGCATTGCAGGAGCATGTAGTAAACGACCCAACGTTATCCGTGCAAATACATTCGTTGCGTCACACGGATCAGGATCAGGCGCACACTGCGTCAATATCTGTATACGATAAGTTACATAAAGAAACGCATGTAGTGAATCTCTTGACTTGACACAATTAGTTTTGAAAATACCATATATTATTATTATTGATCAAAAACATGAGCTTTCTTTTCTAGTTTAATATTTATGACTTATACTTTAGTTAAATTTACAATTGAAATTGTTAGAACTTGTTACGGAATGATATGGACATAATGATAATGGAAAAATGAAGAAATAGAATAACGTTAGTCGGTACAATTACATTTTTGTATTTTCAAAGAAGAGTCTATGACTACTCTCAGTCGATAGATTGTAAAAGTCGCACTCGTAGTCATTCGCGGCCAGTCGGCATCTTGAATTATCTTCTCCC
>JZLH01S0112082.1:12798-29787 GCA_001188425.1 Eucidaris tribuloides | reverse complement strand
TGCTCAGAGGGGCCCCGTTTGGTCCCCAAGGGGGGCAAAAGTTTGGGGGTAGGGCCCTATAGGAATAACTCACATTCACATCAATGGATTGAAACCAAACTTGGTGGGAATGATCCTCAGGGGGAGTCGAAAGAGTATTCATGGAATGGTACACCAGGCCCCCCTGGGGGCCCAGGGGGCAGGGCCCATAAGGGCCCAAACTAGGTAACTTTCTAACCACAAGCCCATTTGTAACCAAACTTGGATGGTAGATGCGTAACAGAGACCTCAATGTTATTTGGAGGTCAAGGTCACATAAGTAGGTCAAAGGTCAAATGTTAAGATACTAGGGCGTGCCTTGTTTTTATAAAAACGGATGTTAGAATTTAATTTAACTTGACAAAATCAGCTCTATGGCAAAGGGATGCAAAGTTTTTCAACTGGTTCATTTGGCTACGTTGGTGCCTAGATATCAGGCTCCAAGGGCCAAAACTATAAGTGATGTTTTTTCTATGGGTGCCATAGAGAGTTTGCGAGACCTCAGGTGAGCGTCGTGCCCCCCGGGGCTCTTGTTTTTATAAGACATATGTAACCTACATGCCAAGTCTGGTTATCACATAAACACCAACAAATATGACTTTTCTGCTTGAGACAGCATTCATCTGGGTTGGTTAGAAATTGACAAAGAATATTAACATTGTAAGGAAAAAAAACATGGCTGCAATTTATGCGGGGCATTTTTGGCAAAAAATGTTGAATACCTGTACCTGCAGAGTGAATTTCCATCATCTACATTTTGCCTGTCGCCCATCCATCAGCACACTATCAGGGAAAAATATTTGAGTCATGGTGTTGGCGTAATTTTACATCATTATTTGATGGAATTGTGAATGAGTGATACTGTGAAACTTTTCTCTCATTTTGTCTGATGTTATCAAGTGTTTCTTTTTTGATAGCGCATTTCTGATATCATCGCGCATTTGTAACAGTGCCTACAAAGTTGTGTCTGTGGGCTCAGGCACACTGAAATGATTTAGAGTGTGATAATGTGGAATTGGTGCTCTTTTTAAAAAGGGAAATTTCATCTTTTTGAGGATGTTAGGAAAAAGAGTTAGTGGATAAACAGAGTTGTGTTATGTTAGTGGAGATGTAAATCTTTGACACAGGTAGGATCAGCAGTGTGATGATAGGTTGGGTTAAGTGATCAGCTTAGGAAGAGCCAGAGGAGGGAAGGGGTGGGCTAGGAGAGGGCAGGGGGTGGCAAGGGGAGGCAAGGAGAGGCAAGGAGAGGCAAGGGATGGGCAAGGGGAGGGCAAGAGGGGCAAGGGGTAGGTTAGGGGAGGGCACAGAAAGGCAAGGGAAAGGCAAAGGGAGGGTTGGAGGTGGGCTAGGGGAGGGAAGGGGTAGGCTAGGAGAGGGCAGGGGAGGGAAGGGAAGGGCATGGGGAGGGTTAGGGGAGAGCACAGAAAGGCAAGGGAAAGGCAAAGGGAGGGCAAGGGGTGGGTAGGGGAGGGCAAGAGGAGGGAAGGGGTGAGCAAAGGAAGGGCAAGGGAAAGACAAGGGAGGGATGGAGGTGCAGGGCTAGGGTAAGGAAGGGGTGGGCTAGGGGTGGGTAAGGACAGGACAAGGTGAATGCAGGGGGAAAGAAAGGAGTGGGCTAGGGGAGGGAAGTGGTAACACAGGCAGAGTTTGGTGTGGTTTCAGAGACAGGTGTTGGCACAATACATCTAAGTTATAGATTTGACCTGTTTTGTAAAGAAAAGGTGTAACACCACACTAAGGGAGAAAATCCCCAAGCAGATGGAGTTATTTTCTTGTAAAAGGGTATTGGTTGCTTCAAAGCCCCATTTTATCTGTAAGTGTGAGGTTACAGAGTTGTAAATATGATATCGTCCAATTCCTGGAATGTTATTTCGTTGATTTCGGGCTAAATGTGAAATACAATGACAGATGGACTCCCATGTTTTTTCCTCTGTTTTCTCTGCCACTTGTGTGGTAATTCCTAGTTTAACTCATGTTCTTACTAATACATGCACATTTTACAGTGCATGTACATGTACATGTATCCTATTATCTGTGGGATCATTTGTTACAGTGAAATTAAATTGCAACAAATTAAAAACAATTTGTATTCTTTGATTTGAGCTATTTTCTCTTACTTATCTGAAGTTAATCTGACTCTGAGAGGTATAGACAGTGTGTGTGATCACATAATTGTCTACTGTTTTAGTGTAACTTTAAATCAAGAACAAACACTCCTTGTTAACTCTCTCAGTACCAGTACTAACAAACTTCCATAGACTTTGTATGTGATAATTCCTTCTATGATACTGGAGAAGTAACTAACTGTCTACTATCTGTTTTTGCTTTGACAGGTATGCCGGTGGACTGCATGCTGAAGTCTGGCTGGACAGCCCTGATGTATGCTGCTAGCTGCGGCCAGGCAGCCATCGTCAAGTACCTGCTGGAGAAAGGAGCCAACCCAAACTTCAATAAAGCATCGTGTAGGTGAACCCTGACGTGGTCTTCCAGATTTGAAAAGGGGAAAAATACTATTATTTTCTATTTTTTCATTTGTCCAGATGTGACAAAAAAATTAAAGGCAGGATGTTTCTTTAGCATGCTTAAATATTAACATCGAGTAAATACACAGTCATGTAGAACTAGGAGAAAAATGTAGGAATATTTAGCAAAGTATAGAGCTAGAGACTCAGTCTTACCGAAATTATAGTGACCGTTAGACTCTGATTTGACTTAATGCCTTGTAGAGTCAAAAACTTCTAGCATAGAACATACACTAAACAGCCATAGGTGGTTTCCACATTTTTAAAAATTCTACATAATTACTGATCCTCAAATTTCACAGGCATGTCCTTCGTCTTTTGCTGTACTGCAGGGAGGGGTGCAAATGAGATCCCCTGCCTTTAATTCTCATGTGGCCATTTGTCATATGTTTGGAAGAAAATCACTTTGAGAAAGGACAATCAAATCACTGTTTGGAATCACATACAGACACATGCACACACACACACACACACACACACACACATGTATACGCGCAAACGCACACACATAAACACACACTCACATTGTACACAGTTGTGTAGTTGAGAATTTCCCTTGAAAAAAAATTATTGGCAGGAAATGTGCCAATTATAAATTCTCGAACAATTAGTGCCAAGAAGACTAGTAAATTTATGCAAATCAGCTCCATTGCAACTGACACTGCAGGTGTTCATTAAATTTCGTTGACGGTGAACCGAGTATAAAAGTGATATGAAAGTCTTACACCTCTCGACTTGTTCTAAAGGAAATGATTAAGGGTGTTGTGTTTATTTCTGGAAAGGGTCCAGGTAGGGCCTAATACTTCTGGGTTTTGATGCTTTTATAATGGTAGGCAACACCATGTGGAACAGAACCATGCAGGGTTGACATATTTCCCAGTCAGCATCTAATTTCCCAACCAATAGTCCGGTATATATAAATTTCTCCCACTGACTTCATACATGAGAAGGCAATTTTACGTGGACGGTGTCCGGGAAATGAGACAAAAAGTAGAAAATATGCCAACCCTGGAAGCATGTGGAACACTTTTTTGGAAGTAAAGATTGGAAATTTGTAACAGAATGGAACACTCACTCTGAAAATGTTTATTAGTATCCACTTTGTATAATTGCTAGATGACATAGATGACAATTTAAGTGCTAGAATTTTAACTTGTCTAAAAATACCAAAGTAAAATTATAGTTTTTTTTGTCATACTTTCTGGACATCATTTTATGAAATAAAAAGTATGATTATGGATCTGTAATTCTGGAAATTCAAATTTTTAAGATTTTTTGTGTATTTTTTCCTAAACTTTGATTTCACATGAATTGTTTAACATCCTGATTGTAGAAAAAAAAATCTGAAAGGTAGCTTTTCTGAGCAGTTCAGGGAATAGAAAGGTCAGTTTCATGCGATTCAGGAAATAATGGCTTTGAGTGGTGTAGTTATTTTGGGCAAACCTGGACAATTTATTGATTTCTGAAGAGTTTGTATGTGTGTGTGTGTGTGTGTGTGTGTGTGTGTGTGTGTGTGTGTGTGTGTGTGTGTGTGTGTGTGTGTGTGTGTGTGTGTGTGTGTGTGTGTGTGTGTGTGTGTGTGTGTGTGTGTGTGTGTGTGTGTGTGTGTGTGTGTGTGTGTGTGTGTGTGTGTGTGTGTGCGTGTGTGTGTATGTGTGTTTGTGTGTGTGTATGTTGGGGTGGGGGTGGGGGTAGGGTGCAAAATAATCAAATGAATACTCGACCCAGATGATAACATCATAATTTCAGTTATCAGATATCATTGATGTCCATATAACAACATTGTAGAAAGCGACCCCAATTCTTTCAATCAGTGCAAATATTTGGTTACCTTGATGTACTGGGAGTGGATATTTGGAGCCAACGATGTCATTATTCTTTTCCAATGTCAAATGTTTTTGTGATAATTAAACTGTTTCCACAAGGTCAAAACTAGCTGTGTAGTAATTAAGCATTCTAATTGCATCCTCTGTAAGTCTGTTAAAGGGAAATACATGTTGCAGGATTGGAAAAAGTCCTTACTTTGGGGTAAAACTACTCTGGAATCCAGTACACTGGCTTCTGTCTAAATTGCATGGTCAAATGTTTTGTATTTTTTATACAATCACCAGCAGTTCTCATTGTGACGGGTAAATTTGTTGCGTAGCTTTGTATGGGCATTCTATCAGGGCACCAGATTAATTCAATACTGGTAAATGGATGCTTGTTTCTACACAAGTAAACAAATTTCAGACAAATCCTTCCAGCCGGGAGATTCATTGGTATGTTTCAAACTACGTACATGTATTTGGTTTATGGGACACTTTGGACTTCTTTCATTCATGTCAATGCCCTATCAGGTTGTCAGGATGTTTGTTGTGTGAAAACAGTATTTTTTTTACCCAAGAGTCCAGAGATCATTGTTAATCTGAAAGTTCCTAGGACATCGCAAAAATAACATTGCAGTATTATGTTCTCTTAATGTTGTCACAATATGTTTGCTACATTATGATCGTGATATCATGGTTACATTATTTTACCAGATGTTCGTTATGGATAAAATGTAAAAAAACAAAGATGGACGAAACTGACACCAAACTATGGAAATTTTGGGTACATTTTCTGAGATTGTTAATACAACATTATATCAAGGAGTTATGAGGGACAGAGTTACAACACTTTATCTCTTTGAGGCATGTTCTATGCCACCACTCAAAAATATGTTGCATTTATATGCACTTCACAAGAGCTAACTTGCAGGTGGGTGGTGAATGGAAATATAGAATTCTGTTTGAATGTATAAATACCAGCCATTTCTAAAGGAAGAAATACTTTTATAGAGAATGATAATTATCAAAAAGGGGTATGGTTTCTAACATTTATCACGAAAGACAACTTTGACTCAAGCTTGCAGATAAATTTTCTTACAGCACTTGTTCTCACTTTTAATTCTTACTTATAAATAGTTCTGATATTTTCCCAAATATCAAAACTCATTTTCATTTCTTCCTATGAAGTTGACGGCAAAAAAATCAAAGACACCAAAGCACTTGAAGAATTGTCTTCTGTACGTCCCTAGAAACCTGACAGCTGTTTGAAATGTAGTTGGGACTCCAGCCCTTGTACCTCCACGATATGCACCAAGCTGTTACTGCACTTGCATTGATTTGACACTGACAGACTTGTCTTCATAGTACAGAGCATCAAGTACAAATGTTTGTGATGCGTGACTAACGATGAATCACATATTTCAGGTCCTCAAAAAAATCTCTCCCAGAAGCTGCTCATTGAATCTTTTAATCTTTCTTTGCTGCCTTTGATATATTAACTAGAAATGTACACTTGTCACTACCTAGATAATATTCTTTCATCTGTACATGTACATCTTTTCAAATATATGTATTTCCAATCTTGATAATCCTTAATCCAGCTACAAGTCTCATCCGTATACTTTGGTGTCTGTAAAAAGTGACAGTATAAAAGCATTTATTTTTTAACACTCTTGCAAAAATTCAGGAAGCAATACAACAGCATTGACATTTTCGGGGAACAAAATGTGTTGAAACACAAACATATCTGATTCACCGGCAGTTTCCTCTGTTCAAGGATTCAGGAATTTGCTTGTACAATTTGTGTACTCGATCATGACATTTTGTGCAAGGTAGAATCCATGGTAGGAAAAAAAAATGGCATCTGTACTTTTTGCTTGCTCGTAAGGTTTGTTTGCAAGACAGGTCAAGCAGCATGAAATCCTTGTAGCCTAAAGTTAGAATATCGGTATTACAGTGTAATGTGTGAGAATTAGGAAATATCATAGCAATCAGCTACTTTTACTTTAAATAAAATTGTAGCCCCATGTCACCTCTTGATTAATGCAAATATAACCACCATTGCACATTAGCTGAATTAAAGGCAGGGTATCTCTTTTTCAAACCTAAAAATAATATCGTGTAAATACACTTTAGCAAAGTATAGGAGCTGGAGACTGAATTTTAATGGAATTATAGTGACTGTTAAACTTTGATTTGAATTATTGTCTCGAAGTGACAGAAATTCCTAGCATAGAACATACATGTACACTAAATGGTACTCAGTTTTTTTGTGCATTTTTCAAATTCTAGGTAATTACTGATCTTCAGATTTCATAGATATGCCCTTCATAAATTGTCAAGGGACGTGAATGATGTTTTGATGTGCTGCAGGAGGGGTGCAAATCAGATTCCCTGCCTTTAAACAGGGTCTCTATAGGGATGCACTTTTTGACAATTATTTTCAAAGCTGTGATATCTGGCCTAAATGGCATATAGGCAAGGTATGTCGCTGTTAACTACTGTTTTATATTTTTATATTAATCAGTCATGTATAGCCCACTCATGGCCGTGTGCTCTAGTAACCTGCCCGAGGCCTCCATTCTAGAGTGCTTGACGCTTCTGACCGACCACGGCGCCAACGTCAACACACACGAGAAGTAAGTGGGAAAGGTTGCCATTATACAAAACAGAACCCTAAAACGAAAGCTTATTGTGCGAAGCAGTGAAGCGTATCATTAAAAACACATGTCCAAAATAAACCTTAACTTATGTTCTTTCAAGTGATACAATAAGCAAACTAATTCATTCATGCATCTCTAAGTACCGAGACTTTGAAAATATAACGTCAAAAACCATTTGCTACACTTTTTGGCTTTGACACTGCAACTATTTGTGCCCATCTCTTTCTTTACCTGATGTGCATAGTGTCAAAATTTTCGAAGTCATGGTACTCAGAGATGCATGAATGATAAGTTTGCTTGATGTATCATTTGAAAGAGCATAAGTCGAAGTTTATTTTGAACGTGAGTTTTCAATAATAACCCCCATTGCTTCCACACAATAAGCCTTTGTTTGGGGGTTCTGTTTTTTCTGAGACGCACTGTAGTGTTCTGGGTGTGGTTATGTTTACAAACAGGTGGTGTAAATCCATTTTGTGGACAGAGGTTTGGGGGGGAGAGGGGAGGGGAGATCACTGTCAGATGAGGAGAAATGGTTGGGGGGGGGAGATATAGCCCCTTCCCCCATACATTTTTTGGTTGAACCACCAAGGTGGAACGAGACTACGGGGTCATTAGTGGCGTCCTACAAGTGCTAGGTAAACAACTTGCTGAAGCTATCTGCTTTGTAGAAGACTGTGATGCGTGGACAATATACTTTGGAGACGGTCACCAGGGGTCGGACACGACTTGCTGGAACAATCTAGCAAGGCATAATGAATGGTTTCAGGCCGAATAAAGCAACTTAATAGCGAGGTCATCCGTCACGTGTTTACTTCCAATTAATTTGCCTCATTGAATGAAGTAACTGTATACATTGCTGTTTCAGCTTCTTTAAATGAAGAATTGCTTCATTAAAAGAACCTCTTTTGCTTCATTGAATGAAGCAAATGTAATCTTGGCCAGAAGAAGCACAGAGCATTCATACTAGTGATACATGTAATTAATTTTTTATGGGCCTCCGAACGAAGTTGCCGGAGGCATCATGTTTTCGGGGTTGTCGCGTCCGTCCCCGCCGTCTGTCCGTCGTTACGCGATCTCGTACCGCGATAACTTGAAGAACCCCCGATCGGATTTTGATGTAACTAGGACCAAGTATGTAGCTATGAGCCCCAATGAACTGATTAGATTTTGGAGCTTGAACGTCAAAGTCAAAGTCACCGGCCTTAAATATGTCGATTTGGGCTCGTACCGCGATAACTTGACAGCGGCTGTCGATTGTCATGTAATTTGGTGAAGTATGTATTATGAGGCACGCCATGAAGCTGATTAGATTTTGGGGCTGAAAGGTCAAAGTACACCGGCCTTTAAATAATTCGTGATTATGGTTCGTGTACCTCGATAACTTGAGAACCCCCAATCGGATTTGATGTAATAGGACCAAAGTATCGTACGAAGAGCGAGGAAACAATGAACTGATAGCTTTTGGAGGCTGACAAAGGTCAAGTCCAAAGGTCACGCGTTTTGGCCTTAAATATTCTGATTGGGCTGGTTACCGGCGATCACGTTGAGAGTGGCTGGTCGGATTGTGATGTAACTTGGTGGAAGTATGTATTCATGAGGCACCAATGAAGCTGATTAGATATTTGGGGGGGTGCTGAAAGGTCAAGTCAAAGGTCAGCGCGGGCCTTTAAATATGTCTGATTTGGCTCGTTAACCGCGATAACTTGAGAACCCCGATCGGATTTTGACGTAACTAAAGACCAAGTAAAGTACTAAGAGCCCACCATGAAGCTGATTAGATTTTGAGCTCAAGGTCAAAGGTCAGAGGTCTCCGGGGGCCGGGGGGGCGGCGAACAGCCGGGCCTTAAATATGTCTGATTTGGCTCGTTACCGCGATAATACTTGAGAGCAGCTGGTTCGTATGTCATGTAAGCATGGTGAAGTATGTATAATGAGGCACAAATGAACTGATTAGATTTGGGCTGAAAGGTCAAAGGTCAAAGTCACCGGCCTTAATATGTCTGATTTGGGCTCGTTTAAAAAGCGATAACTTGAGAGCGCTTTTTCGGATTCATGTAACTTGCGTGAAGTTAATGTATAATAGCACGCTATGGGCGAAGGCGGACTGGGGGGGTGAATGAACTGATTAGTTTGGGGCTGAAAGGTCAAAGTCAAAGGTCACTGGGCCTTAAAAATATGTCTATTTGGGCTCGTTAAGCGAAACTGAGAGCGGCTTTTTTCGATTGTCATGTAACTTGCGTGAAGTATGGTATAATGAGGCACCATAACTGATTAGATTTGAGGCTGAAAGGTCAAAGTCAAAGTCACTGGGCCCTTAAATATGTCTGATTTGGCTGTTAACGCGAAACTTGAGAGTGCGCTTTTTGGATTGTATGTAACTTGCGTGAAGTATAGTATAATTAGAGCACCAATGAACTGATTAGATTTGGGCTGAAAGGTCAAAGGTCAAACGGTCAACGCGGGCCTTAAACATTATGTCTGATTTGGGCTCGTTAGCATGAATAACTTGAGAGCGCTGGTCGGATTGTGATGAAACTTGGTGAAGTATTCATTATGAGGCACCACTAACTGATTAGATTTTGGAGCTGGAAGGCAAAGTCACGAGCCTAAAATAGTCTGATTTGGGCTCCGTTACCATGACCTAACTGAGAACCCTGTCAGATTTTTCTGGTTATGTTGGGTGAAGTAAGTATTATGAGGCACCAATAAACTGGTAAGATTTTGAGCTCAAAGGTCAAAGGTCAGCGGGGCCTTAAATGCTGATTTGGGCTCATACTGTGATAACTTCAGTATGACTTTTCCGATTTGATGGAACTGGGAGATCAGTATCTTGTATAAGGCACCATTATACTGGATTCGAATTTTGGAGTTGAAAAGGTCAGAAGGTTCAAGTCACAAGGCCTCCTGTCCGCAATTGAAGCTCATTGCGCGATAATTTAAGACTGCTTGACATTGAATTTACTGTAACTTGGTCAAGGGGTCACATGGGCTTATGCTATTCTCTAATTGGTCTTGCTACGCATGGTAACTTAAAGCTTTTCAATTACCATCAGTTGGATGGGACTGCGGACTGGCGGAGGCAATACCCATCGACTGCGCCAGTCGAACTGCTCTAGTTTTCTTCTAACCTCTTCATTAACACAAACAGTGCAATAATGTGATCATGGGTCCAAGTGTAATTCCTCACCTGTGACACTCCAATAGTTCCTATCCAGCCAGAGTGCTGACATTTTTCAGACAACAGGAAATGCTATAAGAACTTTTTGGCAAGAATGCATTAACAAAAGGGGAAAAAAGATATATGTTTGATTGAAACCGATTATATAGTCTGTCACCATACTGCATAACCCCGTGTCAATAAATGTGAACTGATCCATAGCTTATCACGTGTGACCCAATGAACCACAGATCTAAAATGTGATGCCTCATTGCATTAGTTCTTGATGGGATAGTTTGCGGGTGGCAAAGTTGTGTTGCCCCTGGCTTGTGTAAAATTCAACGACGAAACTTTTGCAAGCGCTATTATCGCAAAAAAGTGCTTTTATGTGCTTTTCATGAACGGCGGGACTGCAGATTTGCACTTGACCCACGTAGGGATAAGGAACTGAAAAGATTTTTATGTGAACATTTTGAGGACCCGCCAGGACATAGTTCACCCAAGACATGCTGCATTGATAAGTGTTTGCTACTTGGATTGGTTTCATACTAATCTAAGCCACCTTTTTTTTGGGGGGGGGGAGAAGGGAGTTGGGTTTTTCGGGGGGGGGGGAAATGAGGGAAATGATCTTTAATGTTCCTGTTTGTACAGACATAACAAGCACAAAAATATGACAATGATAGATTGTTCAACACATTTTCAACCTACATTTATCATTTTGATGGCCTTCTCATCTTTCCTGGAATGTGACTAAGGTCAATTTCAAGCCTGTTAACATCCTTGCACAGTCCAACACCTTGGCAAATGTTGCATAGCACCAGTGGTGCAGGGTGAGGGCTCCTGGTCTAGACTACCCTTCTTTGGTAAAAGGTAAAAAAGGACGAATCACTCGAATTTGAGTTATTTGTATTTTTAAACATTCTAAGCATGTACATGTACCTCCAGGAAAAATTTGGAGAAAAAAAATTGATGGTTGGAAAGATATTTCAGTCAACACGCTGTGAAATTCCAGTGATGGCTAGTGTAAATGACAGACAAAAATTGCTTGATTATTTTTAAAAAGTCACATTTGTCACTTGTTTCCTTTTGCCAAAGGACAGCAGCCTCCCCCCCCCCCCAATCTTAGCAGAGAACAAACCAAGTTATTATAGAAATACCACCCTTGATGACCCCCACCCCCCCCCATTGAGGACTTTTTGTTTGTTTGTGTGTGTGTTTGTTTGTTAGTTTGTGTATTTGTTTGTTCTTTTGCTCCTCAAAACAGTTTTATTCATATGTAGGCTCATATGTGTGTGGTAAGAGTTAAGGAGGGTCACTTAGTAAATTTAAAGATAATTGGTAGTGACTAGTGAACCACTTTCATATACATTACTATTTGTGTAGAATAATGGGTAATTGAAATGTTTCAGGAAAGAAGAAAATGATAAAATGGTGTGTGTGTGGGTGGGGGGGGGTGGTAGGATATCAGTCAAGACCCATCCCCTTAACACAGTAGGTAGGCTACAGTAATCCTGTGAGATGCAGCACTCATAGGCACTCTGTCATCCCAGTATCGGCGGCGGCTCTCCATATCAGTTTCATGGATGGATGTATGGTATGCATTACATCTAGATGCTTACCTCTCCGTAACCACATACCATGCACAATGAAATGTTCACCTGGAGCATGTAGATTGCACACCACCTCTCTCTTCCATCATCCTCTATACCTTGACCTTTGACCTGACAGGTTCAGACATTTAGGTCAAACATTACCTGTCTCTCTCTCAGTCTGTCTACCCCCCCCCCTAAAATTGTTATTCAATAACACCATATTGTAGTTCTCCCTTAAAAGCATTTCCATCATCCGTTGTTTTCACCGTAGAGCCTCCAGAGTGAAAGAAAAAATATTCTTAGGTCGCAAAGGACAACACATTCCATGTGTGACACATTTTTCCTTAATTTCCCTTTTTCCAAGCCCCGTTTACATTCACACACATGAGCGGAAGTAATACTTGTATCTCATTCAGGCCTCATAGGCCCACAGGTTTGATCCTTGTTCACACACGAGTGTTATGAACTTATACCTGAATGTATATCTCATTCAGGTTTTAAAGGCCTAGAGGTCAGAGCTCCGTTTACACACGAGTGTTATGAATTTATACCTAAATGTATATCTCATTCAGGCTTTATAGGCTCACAGGTTTGATCCTTGTTCACACACAAGTGTTATGAATTTATACCTGAATGTTTATCTCATTCAGGCTTTAAAGGCCTAGAGGTCTGAACCCCGTTCACACATAAGTATCTCTGCCTCCCATGTCCACCTCTACTCTCCCCCCCCCCTTCCTTTCCCTCCTCCTTCCCACACAAATTAACATCCCATTTACAAGAACCAATGCATACAAAAACTCCTACTTTCCTAAAACAATACGAAACTGGAATCATCTACATACAGAACAGCATACACCCTCCACCAAAAGCTTCAAAGCTGCACTCCAGCACACACACAACACACTGTAAGTTGGCGATATGTGAATTCAGTTCTGCCCTGCCGACCAAAAGTTCAGAAAGATTCAGAAATGTTTAAACCACTTGTAAGCTCTTTTGGACACTAGTGATAAAAACAAACTGACCATCAAAAATATAACAGAATAAAACATGGTTTGTCTTGCTTTCATTTATTGCCTGTGCCAAATAAAAGTCTAACATGTTGGCACTGGGTATGATGCTAAAATAGCATTCTGCTGGCAAATTCAATTCATGACACTTTTCAGACTGATTCAACATTCTCCAGGACTCATGTAATAGTCTTAACCCATTTCACCACGAGATTAAAAAATCCCCATAGACTTTGCACAGGGCCCACCCGGTTCCCGTAGACAACGGGTTAAATTGCCACTTTATTGGCAGCATAAAACACTCCCCTGGATTTTGAGACATCAAACAGGGTACGTTGCTCCCGGAAGACCGGATGAGTAATTCTGCTGCAAAATACAGATTTTTTTCCCACTGTTTTTCCCCACAAAAGCCTGAAATATTCATTTATTGTATGTCATGGAAGAGTGACTTTTAGGTCCAGGGGCCAGTGTACAAGAATCACATTAGGATGATAAATTTGTATTCTGAATCAATTTTCAAAGGAAAAGATAAATGAAAGAAGCAATTACTTTAATTTGATTGTTGACTGTAGATGTCAACGTGTGAGCGCTAGTATTGTGTTGGAGACCACAGGTTCCAAGACCGAGGCCACAAAACACCTTTCCACTTCCCATAGGGTTTGTACAGGTGGCGCGGACCGAGACCAAGACTGAGGCCACCAGGAATCGGCCTCAGATACAATACTAGTGAACACATAATATGTTTGGATTTGGGGATTAGTGTAAACAGGACCTAATTTCTGGATTCAAACCAGTCTTTTACACATCCATGTTTGTATCTGATGAAAAAAGACTGAAATCTGATGAAAAGAGACTGAAATATGATATTCATATTACTTTGAACTTTGACCCACTTTTTCCCTGATTGATAATACTTCAGTTCAGTATTGCAGCCAGTGAGCTGATGAATTCATGAAATGAAAACTTTAACCCCTTGGGGACATCAGGCTTGTAAAGAAACCTAGTTTTATACTTACACCTGGACACAATTTTCTTCATTTATACTGGTCAAAATGTGTAATGTAGTAGGACAAAGCCATTTAAAAGGTTAGCTGTTTCTGGGCTTCTGTGGAAACTAGTTGTCTCTGATTTTGCAATTTATTGGGCTTCTGTGCTTCTTTACAAGGCTTTCTTCCCCAAGGGGTTAAAGGGAATTGTAAATAGTTAAAGATTGTATACTATGATGGACTTGCAAACTATAACAGATTTGTCGTAGAAATGAGGCAAAATCAGGTGTTTTGCAGAATGCTTCTCTTCTCAGCCTTGTGATCATGGAGGCAGAAAATGGCATTTCAGTAGGAACACTGACCATTCAAATTCAAAGTGCTGTATAGATGTTTCTTTCATTGCATTGTGTATTTATTTATTTACTTATCTATTTATTTTTATCATATAAATATTTCTTACATTGTGTTATATATTTATTTACTTATCTTTATCTATAAATAAACTTGTTTTATTTGATTGGTTGATCAAATGATTGATTTATTTGTTTATTTAGTGATTTATTTCATAGGGTGTACATATTTATATATTGATTTCATTTTATTTATGCATTTATTAATATATTTATTTACTTATTTATTTTTTGTTCTATTCTATTTATTTATTTATTTTTATTTATTCATTTATTTATTTACTTATAGAATTTTTTTTACTTATTTATTTAAAGATTTATTAACTTATTGATTGATTTATTTATATAGATATATTCATTTATTCATTCATTCATTCATATTGCACAAAGTACCGTATAGTATTTCATAGGAGTGTTAGGAGGGGGATATTTGAGTCATAGTTTTATTTCAAGCAAATTTAAGTCATGAATGATTATAAAACAATCAGATTCTGGTGAAATATCAGAAATTCCATTTTATCACTTGTATCATTCTTCTGGCACATCACTAAAGACAGAAAGTTAGAATTAATTGTTCCCTTTAAAGGGAGAAGACGCCGGCAACTAACAGGCATAAGTTAAGAAAACATTTGAGTTCTTGCCAACCAATCAGATCGCACGTACACATTGCTGAAACTGACCAAGCATGACTAATGCATGCCACCCGACGTGTGTTAGTCACGCCGCAGTAATGTATGCACTGTTTGAATCGATAAGCTCCTCCCCCCTATGACTGTTTCTGCAAGTTTATCTTAAGACAAGGCTTGCAACTTTTAAAATAAACACAAATTAACTAATTTATAGGCGCCTTGCTAAGTGGAGTGTCACACAATAGCCTATTTAGCCTGTATTTATCACCATATACCATAATTCTTCTCACAATACTCTCATGCTTCTTTATTTCTTAACTTATGCTGTTAGTTGCTGGTGCCTTCTCTCTCTTTACGATAAGGCTGCAAAGACCATGAAATAAACACAAACTAACGATAATTATAGGGCCTTTGCTGAAGGGTGTGAGTGTCAGCACAATACCCCTTATTTAGGCTGTCTTTTATCACTCAATATTACCATAAATTCTCAAATACTCTCAATGATGCCTCTTTATTTTCTTACTTATGCCTGTTAGTTGCTGGCTGCCTTCTCCTTTAAGATAAGGCTTGCAACGAGCATTGAAATAACACAAATTAACTAATTTATAGGGCCTTGCTGAGTGGAGTGTCAGCATCAGTAAGGCCCTTATTTAAGGCTGTCTTTATCACCATATACCATAATTTCTCACAATACCCTCAATCCTCTTTAATTCTTAACTTATGCCTGTTAGTTTGCTGGTGCCCGTTCTCGCCTTTAAGCATCCCCCCCCCCTTCTCACGCAAACAGGCAACACCCCATCCCTGTCATTGATGATAGCTTATGGCCCCTGGCTGATTCATGTGCGCGATTCTATGTGACTTTGACCCAGCAGATTACTCTTAACCTGACCTTCGCTGATTTAGAAGTCTTACTTACTAATTGCATCCCCGTGTGCGCATTGTACATTTTAGGTATATGGAGGTTAATGCCTTAAATCTTTTGGCCAGCCAAATTCCAAGTTTTGTCACTATTGGTTTAATTTACTGAACATGTAGCTATTCCTCTTTAAGCTGGTTTTCAAAGAAATGGCGAAGGTCTTTGAAGGTGGCATGTAGTCCTCAATTTAGTACAGCAGTGCTTCAAGAATCAAGTTACATTGTGTAACAGTTCCTGCTGTGAATTACCAAGTAACTCATAAAACTTGTAGGTTTATTATATTGGATATTTTTGTAACACACTTTTGTGATTTTTTTTTACAATTTTACCTGTATTTGAATGGGAAATCATTGTACATTTCCAAACATTTGGAATATTGATTACCATATATAATAAATAACTCAGCAAAATCACTAGGAACTTCAGAATGTACCACAGCATTGAACATGTATGTATATTTCATGATTTTTGTAAAGGCTAACTTTCATCCACGAACTTGTGTACAAAACTTCTTTTCTCCTTTCTACTGCATGTACATGTATCGGTTACCTGGAAAAGGTAATAATACCTGTTTAATTTGACACCAAACTCATAAGTAGCTCAGTGTGGCATTGTTTGAAAATGCTTGACATGTTAACACGTATGTGTTCATGTACTACTGAATTGTAGAATGCTTTTGTTAGAACTTGATAACATTGAATGCTACTGGTTTTCATTGAGGAATAATGACTTGTGTGTGTGTGTATGTGTGTGGGCGTCATCTCATGAGCGGTTAAACATTACACACAAAGTAAACTAGGGTCATATTCCATTGGGAGGACTTCATGTTTTGCCTGGTTCTCTGGGGTAATGATATTACTTGATGTTATCAACATGCCATATGGGTAGAAGGAAACACTACCGCAGGTTTCGGGGTCTTGGCCCCACCCCTTTCACGTTTTCGGGCAAGAATGTTTGCATTTTGTGATGTGAAAGTCAGGAATTTTTTGTCTAAAAATAAAAACTGTTACATCCTGTTGTTTGCAGGGTTTCACCTTTTTTGAATAGAGAAAACAGGGAGATGATGTGATTGGAAATAACAGTAATTTTGTGTGCGTTGTGTTTACATGTAGGTGAAGAGTTGGTGAAAAGGTTATGGCGTACAGAGTAGTGTACATTGTAAGTTCAAAGGGTCATGTTTATTTGTTCTCTTGTCTTCTACATCTGTTTTTGTTTTCAGTCATCATCTGAGTTCAGGACACTAGAATTTGGTTTACAGGGCAAACTGTAATTTTGCTT
>JZLH01S0112060.1:3858-14890 GCA_001188425.1 Eucidaris tribuloides | reverse complement strand
GATACCCTTTGTCTGAAAATTGGTTGATTTGATGTGAATTGACCCTAGGGTATCCCGAGATTGACATACAATTACTTATTTAGGGCCCATTTTGAAAGTCCATACATGCACATGGTGTACACCTTCTTATCACAGTGCCCCCTCTACCCCCCCCCCCCCCTCCCCCGGTCTAGGCAAGGGGCACCCATTCAAGAAAGGCGAATATTAATATAGTGCAATAGATGAACAGCTGCCTGTATTCTCTTCTTGATAAATATGCAATCGTGTGTGAAGTCATGGAAAAGGGTTACCGAACTTCCAACAGCCAGCACCCATTATTTTCCGAGGTTTTTTTTTATTATTATTCAAGAAACAAAACGGTTTTTTTTTTTCAATGTAAACCAATGTTCTTGCCTGAACAGAACTAGAGAAATCATGTTGGTATTCATCAAGGCTTTCTGGCCTTGAAAAACTACGCAGGCAGTCTCGTACTCGTAGCGCATTTTCTACCGTTCCCGCAAGTGGCAAGGATCTGGAAAGGGGGCGGGGCAACGAATATTGTTTACTTGTCACTCATGTACACGACAGTCCGTACAGAAAAATTAATTCAGAAAATATCTATTGACCTATTTTCGACCTTTCAGTTTCAGAGACTATATTACCAAGTGACACAATGTCTAAACATCATCGTCATTGGCCGTAAAACCCAAACCATGACCACAGCTGCAGACCCATGCATTGATTGAGCTGCATGCCGCACAAATACCTACAGTACGCCACTCTACTTGCAAGCCTGCGGTTCCCCAAGGGGCGCGGGCGGTCCACCGTAAACCTCATCGCGATACGGGAAGGCTTCAAGCTTCTCGGGTGTGCATAATAAATAAGGAACTAAAGGAAGCGTTAAAAAAATGGCCTTCAATTACCCCAGATATAGAAGTCAAGATACACGCGATTTTCACAAAACCACACACGCATAAATTCTGGCCAAAGAAGTGTGTCAGTCTCACAGGGTTACTGATCCACCCCAACATGATTACGTGTTTGTTTTTGTTATCCTTCTCAGCTCCACTGAACTTTTCGATCAACCGAGGTCGGCCGCGCCGCACGGACAACGCAACGGTGGCCGCAAATGATCGCAAACATTTTGAGAGGAATAGACTGAGAGCTGGGACCGAGTTTTTATGGGGACATGCAACTCTATACTTTTGTGTACAAAGTAATGAGTGGTTATTATCATGCAGTCGTGGCACACGAATGTGTCTGAAATTCACCTTTCTAAACAGAATTATACTGAAATAGTGCTCTAAATGTATACAGTGTAAGTACTTGAAAATGAAGGACTCATCGCCTCAATTTCATTTTTACTTTTACAAAATTTCTGCCCAGTGTCCTGAACAAATTTGACGGGACTGGATCATTCAATCTACACAGTGCAAACTTTGTTGTTTTTTTCCAGAAGAGGGCGTATAGCTCAGCTGCTTAGGACCACATACAGTATGTGGTTTCATTGCGCAGGCAGCTCCCCAAAGAACACGTTTTCCCATTTCTGAATTATTTAAGCCTGTACCATTAACAAGTAACAAATTCTTTCAATTCTGAATTCAGAAATATTGTGATCGTAAAGTTGTTGCGGCACAAATTGTCGCCGGCGACATGTTTTGTGACACCCTTGCATTGCTGATTCTTTTTCTTTTTTTTTTGCCTCCCTAGCTATTATGTGCCATGAAATTACCTAGCAGCACAAATTGTCGCCACTCAATAAACATGTGTCTGTGACTGTGTGCCATGTGTCTGTAAGTGGTGTGTATGTCTGTTTGTGTATGTTTGTCAGTGTGTGTCATGTCTTTGTGTATGTCGTTAGCTCGGGTCGTTAGTGTGTATATGTTTCTGTATGTGTCTGTGTGTGTGTCTGTATGTGTCTGCTTGTCTTTGTGCATGTCTGTGTGTGTCTGTATCTGTATGTCTGACGTGTTTTTATGTGTGTCGGTGTATGGGTGTGTGAGCATTGGTAGTGGGTGTGGTGTGGGAAAGATATACATATGTATGTGTGTGTGTGTTTGTAAGTGCCTGTGTACGTTAGTGTATGGTTTTGAATGTCTGCATGTGTCTGTGTGTGTCTGCATGTATTTCTGTGTTTGTGTCTGTATGTGTCTGTGTGGGTGTCTGTGTGTATGTGTGTGTGACACCCAGACACAAACACACACACACACCAACAGACATATACAGACAGGCACACAGACAGACACACGATACATGCAGACAAACAAGCTGCAACACATACACACATTAACACACCTACACACACAAAAACACAGACACACACATACTGACACACAGCCAGACACACACAAATATAGACATATACGACACACATATGAACACACAGACACACACAGACACATAGACACACATACAAACACAGACACATACAGACACATACACAAACATACATATACATAAACACATACAGATTACAGACAGACACACATACAGACACAAACAGACATACACATATAAACACACAGACAATTCACACTAAACAATTCAAATGCCTCCTCCTGAATGCAAAGTACATGTAGTTTATTTGAACGACATAATTCTACATTGTATCTTGTAACAAATTTCTCCAAGTCAGTCAACTTGACAGCTAACACCAGTTTGGTTAATTGCATGAATTAAACAATTTCAATAAAACTGTGTAAATTGTCACTTAGGCACTAGGTAGCACAGAAGATCACTCCTGGGATAATTCAGTGCGTGAAGACGTCACAGCACACTGACTGGCTTGTTATCTTGTACTTGCACCACCACCACCTACACGACCACCACCACCACCACCACCACCACTACCACCTCCTCCTCCTCTTCCTCCACCTCCTCCTCCTCCCCTCCTTCTCCCCTCCTCTTCCTCCTTGTTCTTGTTTTGTCTTTTTGTTTTTGTTTTGTTTTGTTTGTTTGTTTGTTTGTTGTTGTTGTTTTTTTTTTGGGGGGGGGTTGGTCTTGTTCTTCTACTAGTTCATGTCATTCTTCTTCTTTCAATTCTTCTTCTTCTGCAGTCAGCTTCACAGCTTGGGTTGTCAGGTGAGTACCTTGCAGCTGAAAAAAAGTGTTTCTGTAAACTCTTCTCCCCATTTCACACCAAAAAGCTGAGCCTCGGCAAGAAGGCAAACTCCGATTTCGATGCTGCTTGGCATGTGGGTAGTGCCGGGTACAAGTGTTACCCATGCAAACTGATGTTGGAAAATATGCATATTAATTACCTCATTTGCACTTTTCTTCTAATTTTCTAATAGGAACAAAGGTGAACCTTGACTGCTCCACGTCTGATTTCCATGCTGCTTGGCATGTGGGTAGTGCTGGATACAAGTGTTACCCAAGCAAACTGATGATGCAAAAGATGCATATTAATGACTTCGATCATTTGCATATTTCTTCTTGTACTTGCTTTTATAGTCTTTCCACTATTTTCATTGGGACATGTGAAGCGGCCCACAGGTTTATATTCTCTGAAGATAGCAATTGCGAAAGCCAAGAACTGCAAAATTGTAGTTTTCTGAATGTCCAGGTTCACGATGGCACCCATGTTTCCATCCAGCACCACCAGTGATATATATATAAATTTGTTCAATAGTAATAAATATCTCCAAAAATTTTACTTTGCAGATGCCATCTTGAGTTGATTCCTGATTGATCTTGAAGGTTCTCATCCCATAATCTATGAACTCTCTGTCTTCCACCTTTCCAGTCAAGGACAAAGAAAGAATTTCCTGTTAACAAGCAAACATTTATTAGGCACTGTGACCTTTTGACTTTTCACCTCCAAAATCAAATCAGTTCATCTGGCATAGGGGCTCCGGGTGATTTGTCCCCGTAATGCAAAAAAAAAGAGCCCTCAAAAATGTCAAAAGAGCCCCCGAAAATTCCCATAATCACAATATAAATTATAGCCAAATTTAGCCAAAGGAGCCCCTGTGAGAAAAAAAAATATTTTAAGTCCTGATTCTGACGCATATTTGGGTGACCCCAGTCTCATTACCCATTGGAAACTAGTGTTACACGACTTCAGCATTTTAGAGAGTCGACTAGTCGCCCACCAATAGTCGCGACTCCGACTATTAGTCGACTTTCGGTGTTCAACGTCCTAGTGTGTTGAAGATTGGTGGTGTGGGGTGCAGTCATAGTCGCAGTGAGTGCAACGTATAAGGCAACACATGTATGACAGCATTGCACGATTATAGGCTAATCCAAGTACATTTTGGCAGTTCTGTTTGATTTGCAATCGAAGAGAGATACAAGATTCATGTTCTGCACAAAATGGTAAGTAAATGATTGGTAGTTCTGTTCAATTTTTTAACGTCTTTTGACTCAGTTTTTAATAACAAAATTAACATGTGATAAGATAAGTTGACTATTTGCATTCCTATAGTCGGAGTCGCGACTCCGTGCAGGCAGTCGTGAACACACTTTGCGATTTAAGTCGTTGCAACACTATTGGACACTCATAAAGAACAATAAGATATCTCCGGGTGGTGTCTACATGTATGGAGAATGTGTAATACACGTATATTGAAACTCATATATCAAATCTCTAAGCTGGTTCTCCCGATTATGCCAAAATGAGAAACCGTACTGGATGGACGGTCAGACAACCTTGGTGGCAGAAGACATAAAAAACTATCAAAACTTTATCCAATTCCAAGCAAAAGTCCTTTCTTGCTTGCATTTTGACTCAACCCTATTCGCACATATTTTTCATATTTCTGTCACAGTGGCCCATATGCATAAAAAGTAGCAAATTTACTTGTAAGGAAGTTGCTTCAAGCACCTAGAATTTGTTGTCAGCAAAGTGACTGCTCATAACACAGGTGAAAGAATAATTTGCTTAACAAACGTTGCATACAAAAGAACCTTTTCCTTGTTCTGACAAGAATTTGCTTGAGGGTTTTTCAAGACTCCTCATACCGACTTGAGCCGCTTTGAGCATAATTAATGACATTCGAGTTAAAACATGTCCATGCCGTAATTTAGAACCAAACGCAAAGTTGCACAAAAGGAGAATAAATCAAGAAATACTTTTTCTGCTACATCAAGAAAAAAAATGGGAGAAAATATTTCAGGAAGGGGGTTAAAGATTTAACTCAATCCTGGAGGTACGTTGCGTCTTTCAAAATGTATTTATTTACGTTGACCGCGAGTTGTGAAGATAGGAGGCTTCTTCCCATACATATTCGAATCGTGCGGATCTGGCCTTTGTTGTTGTTCGCACCGCCGTGACGTTGCTATTGTATGGTTGTGGAGACCTTGTAGGAATTGCTCACGAATGGCAAGAAAACGGTTTGAAAACAAGCAAAATGTTATGCATATGAAAAAAAGCAATCACTTGAAATCCATTTTTGGCTTGAAGGACGTTGGCAACCTACGGTCCATTACTTTCACGGGAGCACAAAGGCAGGTTTCGTATAACGTATTAAAATATTACGCGTGAGAGGAGAAGCATTTCCTGTCATGGGAGTTACGAAAGATAACTTCACTAATGTATACAAATTTATGGATGTTTCTTTATGTGACCATCGAGGAACGATTCTACTGATATTTCTGGAGTGTATGATGGTTGGAATCAATTTGCATATTCTTGTTTTCGTCATACCAGACAAACCTGCAAACCTCGGGCAAACTATCAGGTTGTCAAGAACAACCTTTGCTTCAAAATGTTTTTGCAGGCAAGCAAGAATCTGTGCTTGCAAGCAACAAAATGTTTTTGCAGGCAAGCAAGAATCTGTGCTTGCAAGCAATTCCTAATTTTTATGCATATGGATTCAAGCAAAAGGCTAGAAAAGGCAATTACTAGTTTTTATGCATATGGTCCAGTGTTTGCACAACAAAACTTACCGAGGAAATACCAATAGGTTAGGGTAGGCATCTTTCTTTATCAATTCCTCCATTAGCCACTGCTTACCTCATGTAAGGAATGTGTATTATTATGGTCCTCCATGGAAGGAAATTGGATATAAATCCTTCTTTCACAAACTGCAGGTTGGTTTAAATCCAGGACCTTCCTTACTCGGGACTTTGCCAGCTTTTCTTCACACGGTCTTTTACAAGGTGCCTGCAGAGAAATCACCACCACATTTAAAGGACATGTAGTGGAAATAGTGGTTAAAGTATGATATTGTATATTTTGTCATAAAAATTTGCTGAAATTGTGCACAAATATGCATGGAGAGCTACTTGTTTCAAAATTTAAAAATTAGCCCACTATTTCTGCTCACCCAAAGCACAATTTAGTTTTGGTGATTTTTTATTTTTTTTTATTTGAAAGCTTTATGCCCAAAGGTCATATCACACTAATTACAGATTCTGAATGTATTCAGTTTTTTTTTAATGAATGACTGAAAAATATCAGGGGGGGGGGACCCTTCAGATTTTTCTGATTTGTGACTTTTTGTCTACCCACTCCACAAGTTTATTTCTGCAGTATATGTATTATTGCTAATTTATCATATGATTGTAATTTATTTACATTTATATGCATTTTTTATGTAAACTTTTTAATGAAATGTGGAAATTGAAATTGAAATTTTCAAATACATTTTACATTATAGCACCAAAGGGTTAATTAGGTGTTAAGGTTATCTGAATTATACCTCATTAGAAAGATCAGAGTCTGATCTATCCGATGAGGTATAATTCAGATAATAGACACACACACAAAAGACTATGACTCATGTAAATGTCAAATTTGTAGGAAAGCACAACCATTTTCATGAATGATTTAGTGGGAATTATTCTTCAATAAGAAATCTACTCAGTAACATTCTTTTTATTCAGACAGTGCTTGTGAGGGTGCTGTTTGCAGGGTTGGCTGGAGTGGGAAATACTGGTGGTAAATACCAGAAAATACCACCTCAATTATAGGAAAATGGGAAATAGTTTGAAATACAGGGAAACATTGTGTATTGTCCAGGTATTTCCCAAACTATATGTTCCAGTACTTCCCTGTATCCCAAATGCATTTCCCAGTATTTCCCACCAGGCGGGAAATATACTTTAATTTCTCTGGAAATAGCCAATCGTGTCTGATTGCGGTGCACAATAAATGCCAGCAACACATCAACCCTAACAGGTCTACCCACCCCCTCCCCGACATTTCGCGTGTTATGTCCAAAACGTGTGAGGAAGTCGCCACGGCATTTGGTGATTTTTTTATTTCGAATCTCGCACATCCTTTGAGACCTAATTCCATGTACACGGTTCCAAAGTTACGCCCATTTTTGTATGCGCATGTCACACCAAAAAATAGCTCAAAAACATGAAGTCATGAGTTATTTCAATGCAAATTGTGTTTTCAGCCCAAATTCAGAAATGTTTGATTATTTACTTTTACTGATTAAAATCAATTACCAGTAATTCTACATGTATGTTGTTTATGATTGCAAAAGTGTCCCCAAAAAATTTCTTAGAAAAAAATAACATTGTTTTCAACTCATTTGGTTCAATGGGCATGTTTAACTTTTCCTATCACTGCCGGGCTATAATTTTACATGTAGGAGATCAAATGAACCGGGGGTGGGGGGGGGGGGTTGGGGGGGGGGGACCTCGATACCGGTCTTCAGGATCTCGGCCGTTGACAACGCAATCACGACAAAATTGGCATGCATGTCACTGGCAACCTAATGTACATAATTGTTCAGTTATTTTTTCTTGGAAATTGTTTTTAGTTAATTATGCTAATTTATGCATAATTAATCTGTGAAATTATATTTTTTGCTCTAACTCACTAATTAAAGCTCCTAATGTGCTAATTTTTGGTGCAGAGATCCTTTGTGTTGTTCTTAGCAAATTTCAATGTATTTTATTGTTTTTGCAATTTCTTAATTTCCTTGTTTTTTCAACCTTTAGTTTTTATTGTTTTTTCAATGAAATTTGTCGGTGACACTTAAATATGCAATCATAAACAGCGTAACATTGAGCAATTTGAATCAGTAAAAGCAAAAATATTCATACATTTATGGTTTTTGGCTGAAACACAATTTGTATTGAAATTGTACACAAAATCAAGTTTTTTAGCGATTTTTGGTGCGACAAACATGTACAAAATTATGCATATTATGTAGTGTACCCGGGTGTTGCAAATTTGGTCTTAAAAGATACGGGAGACTCTGAGGAAAACAAGTCATGAAACATTTCGGCAAAAGCTTTTCATGTTGAGGACATATTGTGCGAAACGTCAGGCCCCGGCCCCCGGATAGGGTGAATATTTTTTGTTACTGTGAAATTTGTCAGAAAGTTAATACACCTGTAAAGTACTTTAAAGGCAGGGGATCTCTTTTGCATGCCTAAAAACTAACATTGTGTAAATACAATGGCATTTAGAAGAAAATGCCATCTGGGAACCTTTACCAAAATATAAGAGCTGGAAACTCAGTTTTACTTTTAGTGGAATTATAGTGACCGTTAGACTCTGATTTGAATTTTTTCTCGCGAGGAAAAAATTCCTACCATAGAACGTACACTAAACGGCTGTTGTTTTTCTTTCGCATTTTTGAAATTCTAGGTAATTACTGACTTCCAGATTTCACACACATATACCTTTCATCAATAGCCTAAGTGCATGGGTTATCTTTTCCTGGTTTGCGGGGATGTTTGCAAATGAGATCCACTGCCTTTAATAATTACTCATTACACTATGATACCTTGAACTCTGGAAATCTGATAACCTCCTTCATTCTAATTTTGGCCGGGCACCCAAGTTTTATGCTCTCCTTCGCCTTTCTTATTTTTATCCCCTGGAAAGAAAAATGAAGTATACTTGTAGCACATATGTATTAACATTCATACAGTTCTGTTAAACTAAACTTAATAAGTAATATAGTAATGTAAGCAAAACTAGGAAAATGTGTTTTTTCACACACGATTAGAGGAGTCAAGAAAAATACACATGCATAACATTTAAATCTATCTGGGCAAGTATGTAAACAGAGTTAAAGCTGAATTTTCTATTACAGTGGACTCTTACAGTACTAATTGTTACATTGTATGACCACAAAAATATTCTGGTCCTATGTTTTACTTTTAGTAACTTTTGTTTCAGCCGTGGTGTAGTTACATGTATTGTAGTGTTACAATAATTACACACTATTTCATAAATGAGAACATTCATAATTTATCGGTGATGTATCATTCGTGTAACACACTTACATGTACTTCAAAGATAAAGTTCAGGATTTGCAAGTCCATCACTTCCTTTATTATTAAATGGTGTGTTTAAAGTTTGCGATCCATTCATCACACACTGGTTGTTTAGAGAAAAAGTATGCTACGGCATTGCTACCAGAATATTGTTCTTTCCGTGAGTTTAAATTTCGCTCAAATTGCAGCATACAGTTACAGTATGTGGACGTCCGCATGACCAGCTGAGCACAGTGGTCAGTGGATGACTCAGGGAAAAAAATACACGGGGGCTGTGGGCGATTTAGGCCCTGAAATGGCCAAAAGAGCCCCCGAAATGTGTAAAAGAGCCCCCGAAAATTACCATAGGGTCAATACAAAAGAATATCTGGAAAGCACTGAAACGGCGAAAAGTAGCCCCCGAAAAGAAAATTGTATTTTTTCCCTGGGATGACTACATACAATATGAATTAAACGGCTGAAATCTGCACGATCTTCAGCTAGCGGCCGAACAGACAATTTCGGAACTAACACTTAAAGGTATTGACTAACATCTACCACAGTTAAAAAAATCTGAGCTTCATGATTCCCTATGTTACCATAATTGTCTTTGATAAGGTCTAAAAATGACGCAATGAAAAAAATTGTATTTCAAAATGATTATTTTGTGCTTTAAAAAAGTGAAAATCGTAAGTTGATCGGATTTTCTCCCATAGACTTACTGTGTGTACACCTACGCTATTTAAACTCGCCCCAAGTTTTAATTGTTTATTCATGCATAACTTGCTATTGGCAGTGTAACTTTACAAACTTTTTTATTCTAGGGTGTTTATTTGTCCATATGAACACTGCTATGTAGTTCAGATATCAAAATTTGGCAATTTTTTAAATTGAAGTTCCACAATGTTGGCCTATCAATTTAACAGAACGTCCGTCACTTTGCAAATTTTGCCTTCCAGATTTTCAACAAAACTACATGTACATGTATGTATTCTTACTTTTCTACCCAAAGGTTTTATGACAGCTTGACAGGTGTTTATAAATACTAATCTTCACATTGTGAATGATTTGAGCCAATGTCATTCACCTTGCTGTATTCTGGCATGCAAATCCTGAACCCTAGCTTTAATACTATAACACATTTTACATCTATCCCCAAAACCAAGTAGGCCTACATGTAGATGGGTATACAGGTAGTTATCATTTTATACCTGTCACAGGTTTCAGAGTCAAATTGACCTTATTTTTCTTCTTTCATGAAGCAAAGTAATCAGTTTTCACAAGGTGATGAACAGTGGCGTATCTAGGAAATGCAGTGCCCAGGGCAAGTGCAAAAATTGTGCCCCTTCCAAAATCTTAAACAGGGGGCAAGCGCTAAAATCGTGCCCCTTCCAGCAGCTGCTACCTTGGCATAGTGTCGAAATCGCGCCCTTTCCAACTTTTTTTTCGCCGGTAGCTTCCAAGGATGCTGGTGAAAATAATATTTCAATGTTTTTCCTCCCCATTTTTCTTCCAGTTTCTTCCTTTATTCTTTATTTTCCCCTGTTTTTCTTCTAAATTTTGCCTTTTTTGCACCCCCTGAAGGTGGTGCCCCCCTTGCCCCCCGCTAGATACGCCTGGTGATGAATAATTCTGGCAGTTTGACTTGAGAAAGTACACTGTGGTGCTGGTCTTATCTACACTACAGGCGTAGGCAGCTGTCCATAACATGATATAAAGTGTGTCTCAAAAAAAACCTGTGCTAATGAAAAGCACCCTCCTACGCAATTACAAAATACTGTTATGACACGATGTTTACGTCAACGTCAAGGGTACAGTCTAAGCTTTCAAATGCCATTTGTTCTATTATTGTGCCACTTCTATCTGGGCAGTTCCAAGGTAACGG
>JZLH01S0112049.1:0-10713 GCA_001188425.1 Eucidaris tribuloides | reverse complement strand
GGGCCGGCGCTCCCTGGGTTATATAGACTCTGGACTATGTGTGCAATACGCCACAATATTCAAACAAGCCCACAACCAAGAGAAATGAGGAGGAAATGTAAGAAATTAACGAAATTTAAGAAAAATCTTGCGCATCAATGTTAATACATGTGAACTTCTGCTATTCACTGTGAGTGACGCGTTGTATTTCCGAACGGGTTGAGTTCGGTACGCGACGCATTAGAACGACGCCATACGCGCCGGGAACCATCGTGCAATGATTTAAATGGACCCGGAGGACAAAGCTTCTTTTTTTTTCCCATAAATCATTATGTTTCATGAAGAATTCAATATTGATCATTTGAAAATTACAATTTTTTGCAACATATCCTGAAGTGAAGGGGTTAAAAACTACCACTTTACGTGCTAAATCAATAGGCAGTAGGCAGTCGGTTTAAAAAACAAGCTCGCAGCTGCGCTCCTGAAAAATGTCACTTGCTGTCATCGCCAAAATTTCCGTGCGTCCGGTAGGAGGTAGCAATCTGAGCCCGAAAAGTGAATCTAGATCTACACCATTTTGCACCCTAGTGTGAGAAAATTTAGGTAAAACTGACAAATATTTTCTGAGATAGCCGCTGGAGTATATTTTTTTAAATGAAATGTTACTATAACGATAACGTTAGAGGGCAAGAATCTAATGTTTCACCTTCTTCCAGTGAAGCGCAGCTTAAAAATCTGAAGATTACGGACTAATGTTAGATCTATACAGAGTACAGACTGTTGTCTGGTGTGTGTGCATTAGACCGAAGCGAGGCTTCGACCTGGGTTATGGGTATCGCGTCTGGTCGTTTTTCAGAGGTTTTATAGGACGATTTGAACGGACATTTTACAGGTACCGAGTATTTCCTTACTACTTGGATCTACCTGTAAAATGTCCATCCAAATCCAAGTCCACTTTGCTGCAAATGAAGACAGTTCAATTTCAAATTAATTTTTGCAATGAAAGATGATAAATTAAAACTTTTGTACAAACATCCGTATTGTAAAGTCGCCACTTTGTGTGAATGTTTTGTGTTACATTCTATTTTATCGACTTCAGCCTGGAATATGAGTCCTAGTTGTAATCCTTGATATTTTTTCTTCCTAATCCACCTTAATTTATATCTCGTGGAAGTTGAAAATATTTCCAAAACATTGTTTTATTTCTTGCCTCCGTTAATGGTGATACAATACATTCGGTGTGGTTGGTCGCCACCGCATATTATCTCAGTGCAACTTGCGTGCGGGACTGTGAGGCGCGAACGCTGTGCAAACCCTATGGCAAAGCTGTTAGATGCGCATATTCACGTAAAGAATAGCCATTGCGCAATCGATCGATCGCAATCGGGCTCATTCACAATACACGTGTTCGCCACTGCATTTTTAGCCGGTTATATCGCCAGTTGTAAAATATTTGCTTAATGTGATATTGCCAATACCTTTTTTTATTTATGATAATTGAAATTTGGTATTTTGTGCATTTTAAGATGATGTTTGGATAATACAAAATGTGCTGAAAAAGTTGAGTGCAAGTCAGCCATTTTGTTGCATTGCATGCGCAAACGTGAGTGTGTATACCAATGGCTGAAAGGCTTGTGGGCGGTACAGACGCCATCGCGACCTTTTCAGCGGTGTGAAAACTTTTCCCCGCCCTTTCCGGTAAGGATTTTTACTTCGATTGGTTGCTTAATATTCTAACTCATTATCATATTAACTGACAGGTAATATGCGCTCATTTTGACAGAAGCAAATACTTTATCAGCGCGAGGCGACAATACCTGCATGGCGACAATAACATAACGGACGTTATTCATCAATTTTCCATTCAATAAAATTCATGTCTTGTAAGTTCTAACAAATAGTGGTCCAAACAACCTCTTCCGCAAACAACATAAAAGTCTTCACTACGGGAAACTCACAAGTGTGCTGCTGTGCAACATTCGACGGTGTACTGTACACTTAATTGCTGGCACAGTATGCTTATTAACTGATTGATATTTGTTTTAAAAAAGTAATGTTCAGATCATAAGTTTATTCACAAACTGAAGTTAAACCCAAATACATAAACTTAGATGACCCACGCTTCTGAATTTTATCCTGGGCTGCTTCACATTATTCAGTATGCTAACTGTCAGGGATGGAGGACTCGAGGCCGGCCTTGGCCTCGAGGCCGACTTTGCCAGTCCTTGGCCTCAGCCTCGGCCTCTTAGTCCTGTGACTCGGACTCGGCCTCGTAACGTGTGGCCTCGGTCACTCGGGTTGAGGCCACAAGACTTTATTTTGTTTGATTTTTTTTCTCATATTGATAAATTTCAGTAATTGGTTGATTGGAATGAATGGCAGATTGGTTGAATGATTGTGTTTAATTGATTGTGGTATTTCAAAGTAATTTTAAAAGGTAAAAACAATGCCCTAAAATATCACATTATTTTGTAAGTTGGTGACTCAGACTCGGCCTCAGCCTCGGAAGGTAGTGACTCAGACTCGGTCTTGGCCTCGGAAGGTGGTGACTCGACTACATCACTGCTAACTGTAAACTGTGCATGGTAGTACTGTCAGACAGGTTAAAACAGATAAAGTGATTAATTTACACAAGGTGCACTGAGGCATGTTCTGGTCTAGATTACATTTCCATAATTGTGTGCATTCAATCAGGCGTTAAAAAAAACAATTGCATGGAAGGAATTAAGCTCTTAATAATAGAGTCACATGGCCTACTCTCACGAGTATCTTTGTGATTAAAATGGGTGGTTATGTTTATGGTTTTCCTGTTTGCGTTAACTTGCAAAAATAGGGCAAATCAGGGTCATGTGATGAAATGAAAGATAAACCTAGTCATATTCAAAGAGCATTCCATAAAGCAAAATATCTTGATTGAGTGGCAAGGAGCCAGACCAAATCCACAGATTTTGTGTTTGTTACATTATAACTGTTGTAAAAATATAAATGTACCACTTCCTGGTGATGTTAATATCAGTTTCATTGTCATAATTTTCCCCATAATTCCATAAATAGTGAGCATTACAATTTACAACAGCATAATGCTGTATACTCAGGTATGAATGCATTATGTTCTAAGTTTGACGTATTATCATTATTATTGCTTTCGTCATCATTTCGGATGACAGGGACTAGAAAAGCGAACTTAATCACTGCTACCCTCAGGCATGTAGTCCTGGGTAGTTTTGCATATGGATATGTGACCACAACACCGGGTTTTCACCCTTCTCTTTTCGATGAAGTGCGTGGGTTCTTTACTTGCTGAGGTATTTCTGACATTTTGTAATCATGGTAAAACTTCGTTAAAAGAAAATTCATATTGTAATTATTTTATTGTGTTGTAAATATGGGAACCATGAGTGTACATTTTTCCACTTTAACCATACAAGACAATTAGAAAAACAGATACATGTAGTAATGTACTGTTGTCAGTTACCAGTATACCTTGTGCAAGCTTGTTAAAATCTCACAACAATTACGTTGTTAAAGGTATTGGCTAACATTTACCACATTTAAAAAAATCTGAGCTACATGATTCCCCATGCTACCATTGTCTTAGATAAGGTCTATAAATGACGCCCTGAAAAAAATGTGTTTCAAAATGATTATTTAGTGCTTTAAAAAAGTGAAAATCGTAAGTTGATCGGATTCACCTGCCCATTTTCTCCCATAGACTTACTGTGTGTACACCTAGGCTATTTAAACTCGCCTCGAGTTTTGTTTATTCATGCATAACTTGCCATAGGCAGTGTTACTAAAACTAACTTTCCAAACTTTTGTATTCTAGGGTGTTTATTTGTCCATGTGAACACTAGATAGTTCAGATATCAAAATTTGACAATTTTTTTAATTGAAGTTCCACAATGTTAGCATATCAATTTAATACTAAATATAAGAAAGAGTCAGTACAATTACCAGAATATATATAAACATTATACTGATATATTGTGTTGTTCATTTGTTCTTTATTTTCAACAGGTGCAAAGATGATTTTTGTTTGAAGAGTGTGCAATCTCACCACCAACAAAAGGGAGCCATATTTGCTTTTCCTAAATGTACATCACAACTGGATAGCATCTAAAAAGAAAAATGGAGTACGAGCCTGAAGAAAGAAAGCCTCTGTTAAGGCCAATTTCAGAGGATGGCGTTTTTGACCCGCCCCAGTCACCCATTTTCTACAACACCTCACAGAGAAGGCGCCGATTAGCATGTTTCACGGTTCTCCTCACGGAAATGCTAGAACGAGTGGCCTTCTACGGGATCACCAGCAACTTTGTTTTGTTTCTCCTACAAGAACCCTTCAACTGGGTTTCGTTCCGGGCTGCACACGTTATGTTCGGCTTCACGGCCATGTCCTACGTTTTCTCCGTGTTCGGAGGACTTATTGCCGACACCCTACTCGGACGCTTCAAGACGATATGCATCAGCCTCGTCATTTACTTGTTAGGTCTCGTATGTTTTGTTCTCCTGGGGAGAGCATCGATAGATATTCCATTCTGTCTAAAACTGTGTATGCAACCAGAGACAATAAAAGCCGACAACATATCTGATATTAATAAGACTAGTGCCGTGGAATTTGCCCATGATCCTGATCAAGAAGTTCAATGTCTTTTGCCAGTGTTACTCGGAGTTATCTTGATGGCCTTTGGGACTGGCTCCATGCGAGCAAATCTGTCGCCATTCGGTGCTGAACAGGTGAGTAATAAGCAAAATTGCTCACAGAGTGTTCTCTTAATTTACCATCAGATGACCTCTTACAATTGCTATACAGTGGTCTCCACTTAATGGGGTAGGCATTTGCAAGCCATTTTTTACCCATATACAGGCATACCCTGTTATGTGGAGTAAATTTCAATAAGAAACATAAGAAATGCTTTGCTGAATTTTACCCGTTTATCAGGAGTACCCCTTTAAATGTTACCCCATTATCCGGAGACTACTGTATAATGGCTAATGTTCACACTGTCACACACACACTGCCTTAGATCTCCCTTTTGAGCTTTTCTCTGAAAATTCAGATGAGTGAAATTGGCAAATTGGAGTTTTTGATCTTAGTTTAAAGAAAATTGAATTTCAGATTTGGAAGTTGATGGAGAACTTGCTTACTTATTGCTTTTAATCCATTGAGGATTAAGTACAATATTTTCCGGACTAGGGTCGAAGGAGAATGCATGTAACAGTATATCAGATTAAATTGTCTTCAATGGGTTAATGGACTTGTATGATACATGTACTGTATAATTTTCATTTGAAGTGTGAAGGTAAATTGTAATCTGTTTATTTTTCTGTGTTAATCCAGGTAAAACACGAAGGCCCCGATATGATAAGAGTGTTCTTCAACTGGTTTTACTGGGCAATAAACATTGGTTCCTTCATAGCTCTAGGAGGTGTAACATATATTCAGCAGACTAAAAACTTCTTTATTGGTAAGTACGAAGTCATATATGAAAATGTGAATATGATTTATTTCAAATATAAATGAAAATAATTATACACAAGGAGTGGAAACAGGGACAAAATAAAATTTTCATTTCGAGGGCTGGAAAGTCACAAGGAGAGTTTTTTTTCCCAAGTAATATTAAAATTGAAATTGCTTAGTTGATATAAGAGCAGGACTTCTAAAAAGGTCAGATTAGTCTGGAAAATATGAGAATCACCAACGTCCCTGAAGTAGACCAACTGTGGTTGGCACTGCATGAAATGTTTAAAAAAAAAATGTGTTGTTTGTTCACCAAGCTGTTTCCCATTTGGCAAATCCAATGTGAACATGATTTTTTTTTAAGCAAAAAAATTGTGTGCATTTCTGTAGAAATACATGTAGTACTGTTCATCATTAACAGCATCGTCATCATCACCATCATCATTGTCATCCTTCTCCTTTTCCTTGTCCCCATTGTCATCATCATCATCATCATCATCATCATCATCATCATCATCATCATAATCCTCATTCTCATCAACATCAATGAAAGCTATTTCCATAAGCCTGCATACTATGCCCTCTTTTATCACAGTTTTATCTTTCCACATCTTCCTTTTTTCAAAAGTCTTATCCTTAGCTTACAGTCAAGACTCAAGACCAAGATATAAATTTTGAAGTTTTTGTTTCTAGGTAACATTGTCAATTCCAATGCAACCACATTCTTTCTTCAATAGGAAACCTGATTCCAGCGTGTGCCTTGGTGGTCTCTTTGATTGTCTTCATGTGTGGCAAATGGACCTACCTGACTAGGAAACCTACTGGGAGCGTGCTGCCCAACACTTTTAAAATCATCGTACAAGCTTTCAGGAGGCGACGTATCAGGCGAGAATACTACAGGCGCACCAGGTAACGGCACTGTATTCATGATATGTTTGTGATGTTGCCTTTGGCATCATAAAACATAAACTAATATTGACTTGTAGTGCTTTACAAAAATCTACCCTCTGTGAAGTGGTATTCATGACATCTTTTTTTTTAGGGGAGGTTCAGGGGGAATAACTTTTCTGTTTTATAATACATTGGTGACTTTTCTGCTACACAACACTTGGTTCAGAAGGACAATTTATTGAAAGAAATTTGATATTCATACATAGGTTGTGAGCCTAAAAACATTATTGGTAGTTAACTGGTTATCATACTATAAAGTTTGTTATATTGGTATGCTGTCCAGATTTATATCATATCATCATTCTTTTCCTGTGTTTGTGTGTGCTTCATTGCTGACACCTATGATTAATAACTGGCAAAAAATACAATTGAATAGGTCAATCAGAAAACTTGAACAGGCTCCAAACACTTCCTTGTGGCTGATTTTCTGTGGGAAAAGAAAGTGGACAAGGATTGGAAAGTCCCTTTGATTTGATGTGGTTATATACATTTGTCATTTCCTGTTTTTGGTTTTGATATTTGATCAGTGTATATTAACAATATTGACATATGGAACCCTTGTCAGTAGCTAAAGGAATGGAACGGAAATTGAGAACAGCATGGAGAGATAGGGGAAGAAAATGTTCAGTCTGAGTCTATGTGACAAACTGAAGCACAATGACATTAAACATAAGCCAAAAAATAGAAAAAAATTAGGTAATAAAGTGGAGATGGCCAGGGCAATTATACAAAAATGAGACACAGATGAACTAAGAAACTTACAGAACAGCAACTAAGAACCAGCGAGAGCAGAAGATGGAGGTCAAGGAGAAGATGAAATAACATCTACAAACGTTACTGGGCAAGTCCAAGATAACGTAACCTCAGATGTCAACATTTCATCTTGATCTAATAAAGAAATATTTAATACCATTGTGAAGCTCAAGAGTTAAAGTTTTTAATTCTGTAGAATTCAACGTCATATTATGCAAATTTATGCAAATTCCAAGGGGTTGATTTGCATAAATGTTAAACTCAGCGTTACATATGGGACAATTGAAAAAGATCCTATTAAATCATGGAGAGACATCTAATATCTAATTTATATATGGACATGAACCCTTTATCATCTTGTTTAATTGTGCATAGAAAGTTGGGCATTAATCAATTAATTATGCAAATTGGGTGCCGTCCGAGCATGAGATGTCCCATACGTAACAAATTTAGGATGATTTTTTAAGTTTTTTCGAAGAATTGAAGACTTATTGCAATGAAACTTTAGGATGTTCTAATTTATTCATTTTGAAAGTAAAATGCCCTATTAAGCTTTGAAAATTTAATTAGACCTTTATTTTATAAGACAATGAAAAAATGTTACGTATTGGACATTGTGTTATGTATGGGACATTTTTAACACAAAGTGAATGGAGAAACCAAAAACTTCATAAACTGACTCTATCTCAAATTTTATTAGATTTAGTGGTTTGTTTGGATATGGGTCATGAAGAAACAATAGGGATCATCAATTCTACCGTAAATTTTGCTCTTCAACACCGCCCTCTATGAGAATCAGCAACCATACACGAAATGCTACATGTGGGACTACAGTGTGGGACTACTGAATAAGTGTTATGACAAATTTTTGTCTTCTCTTTGCACAAATTTAAGGAAAATTGATTTTTTGTGATATTTATAGATGATGTCTATCTGTACTACCATCTCATCCATATAAGAAACCTCAAAAACATCTTTGGATCAAAACAGAGAGGTTTGAATGACAACTTTTCCCTGAAAGTATATCACCCATAGCTGTGAAACGGGCTTTACGACCCCATATTGGTGAAGATACTCAATTTTCTTACCTGATAACCTTAGAGTATATCTGGACAAGTGGTTGTTAGTGTAAGTTTTTCATTTAATTCCCTATACCATAAAAAATTGTCCAAAGAACCTTAAATATTGATATCTCCACATTAAATGAATGGGGGACAAAATGTCCCATACGTAACTGTCCCATACGTAACGTGTCTTTTCTGACATTGATTAGTGCCTATATGAAAAGTACTTTTATTTATGAAATGAAACTTTTCATAAATAATCTTGAATATTGCACCTTTTACCACACTGGATTTCAAGTTGCTGACTGAAATACTTTAAGAGAGTTTTCAACTCAATTTTTTTTTGGAAAAAACATCATTTTTTGTGGTCCCATACGTAACACAACACATTTTCTTATGTATAATATTATTGCCAAGGTCAAATGTCACCATCCTTCATATGATTATTCTTCCCCTAGATACCATGCATATAAATGATAAACTAAAAGAATTCAAACAACTTAACATTATATTTTAGACGGTTAAAATCTCTGAATGTCCCATACGTAACGCGTGCGTTATCTTGGACTTGCCCTACTACATGGATTAAAATGGTGGCGGGCAGTTCTGTGAGTGGAAAATGAGTGAAATTGAAAAGGCTTCATCCAACACTGGTGAACGACATTACCTGATGATGATGGTGATGGTGGTGATGATGATGATGATGATGATGATAATAATGATTATGAGGAATGATGATGATTGTAATGATGTTGATCGTGATTATGATAATTGCGATGATGATGATGATGATGATGACGACGACAACGATGAGAAATGCCTTGGTGAAATTGTAATGAATGAAAGTTTCTGATTACCAATGTTGTCATTGTTTCTCTTTCACAGTGCCCACATGCTAAAGTCAGGACCTCAGATCACCTTCTTGGATATGGCCAAGATTCGATATGGAGGCAGCTTCCACGACTCAATGGTTGAAGATGTCAAAAGTTTGAGGAAAGTCATCGGTGTCTTCCTTCTCCTTGTCCCATACTGGATGGTATATTATCAGGTAAGTAGGGGATGAGGTGAGTTTGGGCAGGGGATGGGGTGGGCGGGGTCTCATTAAGGCTCCTAGGCACAGTATATTTCTGTGGGATTCCTGCAGGAAAGTTGCATTGTTATTTTAACCACCATTTGTTGTGCCAATGCCCCAAAGGGAGGTGGAGGCATTTGGGGGGGGGGGTGGGGTTGTCTGTTTGTGCTTCTATACTCTTGTGACAAGATACCCAGGGATGAAACATTGGGCATGGATGCCTCCGCAACAAAGTTACGCAGAGGCATAATTAAATTTGACTGGAGTGTGGAGGCATACCCATCGGCTGCATGCAGTCAAACTACTCTAGTTATTTGTTTGTTTATTTTTTGTTTGTTTTTAGATGCCATCAACATTTATAATTCAAGGGCTACATATGAAATTCATTGGGTCTGAATGGAAGAATGGAACAAAAGAACAAATTTTTCAGGTGAGTAATGCTATTTAAAAGGTTGTTGTTGTTGTTGGTGGTTTTAATGGCGCATGTCAATCGATGTCCGATTATTCACGCCGATGGGTCGATTAGTACACTAATTGACCGATCGGCGGTTAGTACATACTCTTATAAAGGCTACAAAGTTTGCAAAGCTGGGCTGCTTGTGTAATTTTCAAGTTTGATTGTTGCCATGATGCCATGCCACTGATTTAATTACTTCATTGGCTTCCAACTAAAGAAAGGATTATATTCAAGATTCTTCTGTTGGTATACCAGTCAGGTTTTCTTCTAAGGGCCTGCTACTGGTTGCTACTAGTGTCCTGGTAACTAGTACTGCCTGTCCCAGGTTGACATTAGGAAAGACATGGAGCTGTAAACTTGTTACTCCACAGAAGCCTCGCACCAGTGAGGTGAATCTGGCCACCCCAATAATCGGGGACAAAACTGGCTTTAAACATTTGGATTACTCTACTATTACTACTTCTTCTGTTGGTGTACAAATCCTTTTGTGGTCAAGTAATAATGTAGATTAAGAATTCTTTTACATTATATTGTCCATTGAGACCAAATCTTCAGTCTGCTTCAGGTCCTTTTTATTTTTCAATTCTCCCTATCACATATAGCTCTCCGAATCTGAACGTATGTGGCGCTTTAATTTTTCGACCCTTTATTCTCGGGAGATAAACTTCCGGTTTAAGTAAACGCGATACACATTGCATGCTAAAATACTGGTGGATCTTGTCAAAATCTTTTTTATAATCTCGCGAATAATGTTTTTCTTTCAAGTCCTTCGTTCATATAACAACCCTTCAATTTAGGCCATGAACAGAGCCATCGGCAGTCCTTACACACCGGCGTTCGCATTCCGACTCGGCGTGTGCGTGTTCGCATTCCTCTCTCATGGAGTAAACATTCACGGCTTTCCTGGCGAGAGTTTCGAGTTGATTCCTTCGTTTACCGGTCGTAGGAACACTTCTTTCACCAAGAAACTCCTTAAATT
>JZLH01S0112040.1:55609-73507 GCA_001188425.1 Eucidaris tribuloides | reverse complement strand
ACACACACACACACACACACACACACACACACACACACACACACACACACACTCACACACACACACACATGCACATGATTTTTAAATCTCCCGTTTGCGAGTTCGTCTTACCAGATAGTCAGTGAATTGCAGCACAACGTATTGATCGACTGGCGAGGAGACTACTATATCACACTCACTGTATGGCAGGAAGGATGATGGGAAGGGTGACGTCATCAGAATGTTATTTTCTTGTACCAACGATGTTAATCCACATCCCGCGATACAACTTGTCGTGTTACAGTCTGTCACAAAGAGATGGGTAGAATATGAATGACTGATTGTACAATACATAATAATTTCCCTATTAAACAGGTAATATATGCACGGTCTGTTGTAAAAGGTTTTTAGGAGCCATAGTATTCAGAGAACACTCCTCCACAACTTCTAGTTGGACTACCTCGAGAATATGCCGCTGAAAAAAAGGTAGCTACTTTCTCAAACTGGCCGCCATGTGAAAAGTTGTTTTGGAAGATTTTGAAGATAACTTTGTAACGGAGCCTTATTTTACAATGTGTGTGACATCATTATCTAAGGAAGTTCATTTTTTAAACAAAGATGATACCATATCTAAGAAGATTGAAGTACACTTTGATTGAAATTTATCAGCACAAACATGCTTGTTTACCTTCTTTTCCCGAAATTATGAATAATGTTCCCAAACATACGTCCTTATATTTAAAAAAACAGTTTAACTTATGAATTGCTCATTTCTCAAAAACTGTCCGGATATAAAGTCAATAAGATGCATTACGAACAATGAAGTTATAGCAATCCAAAGTTGATAATTTGGTATTAAGCTAAGACCGTATGATACATGACCCAATGACCCCCATAAAAACTTTTTTTGAAGATTTTGAAGATAATTTTAAAATGGAATCTCATTTTACCATGCATGTAACATCATTAAGTTCTCTGCAAGATAATATCATATTTTAGATTACCAGATCATAATTTAATGGACATTTTGGTAACGAAATGTAATGTTTTACCATTTTTCTCAGAAATATGAATGTAAATGTGCTGCATAAATGACGTACAAGTCGGAGAGGTCTTACCAACTGCTTCATATATCAAGGCAAATCCTACGCTGTCGGGCATTATCGCCTCCAGCGGGCCGATAGTAATATCTATGGTCACGTGACTGGATGGGATAACCAATGAGAATTCGTCGTGGGTTCCACAGATCGTGCGATCGTTTCTCGGGTTACGTGGGTTCCTTATGACGAGTGTATCGATACAGCCACCACTGTTTTGTCGCAATGTGACCGATACTACCGATAGCCTGCGATAAAACGGGAAATTGGAAGAGGGGACTAATGGACACGAAGAGTAACTAACTTAAAAAGTATGTATGTAAGTAAGTAAGTAAGTTAGTAAGTAAGTAGGTAAGTAAGTAGGTAAGTAAGTACTAAGTAAGTAAGAAAATTTATCAAATATATTACTATACATTTGCATACAAAAACACTGTGATAATACACTGGTATATACACGAGCATACCATTAAAGAACAACTATCAAAGTATAGTGGCTACAAATTAATTGAATTCTGACGGAGATGTAGTGAACGTTCGATTTATATTGATTACTTGAATAGATTTTAAAAATACATAAGTCTACCTTCAGACCCTTGACCTAGGTATTCATCGTGTATGGTATTTGAAATTATGTATTATAGTTGTGTTCTTTAGGGCTGAAAAGCCAACTTCCGATTTTTCTTCCTCGCCATTTTTCTCTCCACGCAGTCCTTGGTCTTCCACTTACATTCGTACGACAATTCAAATTTTATGCATTAGTTCTAATGCAGATTAATAGTCATACCATTCGACTGAACTGAGCTGACCCATAGGCTACGCAGCAGATTAGTGTTTGGTGCAGATTTAAAATCTTAGACAATTACTGAACTTAAAACTGCCAAGTCATAGCTTATCAAAGCTGAGGCCTAGTGTGACTTGTGTTCTTGTTTCTATTGGTCTGCAAAAGGGACCGTCTGCCTTAAAAAAGAAAAATATTTTGATGCAAATCTCCCCTGAAACTGTAATATATCTATATGAGAAAAGTTGAGCTGGTCGACATACGATAGTATGACAACAGAAACTAAAGAGACTTTACGAATCGATAACAGTTCTACTACAAAGCAATCAAAAATTCCTATAATTATAGAATTTAATGAATTAAGAAATGAGGCTTACCTTATCCGTAATCCAGGATTCACCAAAATATTCAGTGCGAAACTGGAGTCTGCATTAAACCACGGCGCAAACCCAAGATGTTCGATGTAACCAAAGGATTGCGTCATATTGGCATGACGTAATCCACTGCCTAACATATCCTGGACCCTACGGACGCTATAGTCTGCATTGGAAAGGAATTGATGTCAGTACATTTTTCATTCATTTAATTTCATTAAATCACAGGCTGCTCATCTGTAGGTCGTGCCGAAAGAAAATGAATTTCCCAGTGGGAAACATTTATCGATGAGCATCGATAAATGTTTCCGACTGGGCCACCCACTACACAAAGTCATCAACCGCAAAACAGTCAAGATAAGCTACAGTTGCATGCCGAATATGAAGCAAACGATCTCAGCACACAATAAGCAGATACTGCGCAAACATAAAACACAAGACGACACAATGGAAAATAACCGTGAATGCAACTGCAGGGACCCCGCAAAACTGTCCACTAAAGGAAAATGTTCAGCAAGCGCGTGTCTACCAGGCTACAGTTTAAAGAGAGGAATATAAACAAAATTGAAACGTACATTGGACACACGCAAAACACTTCAAAACGCGACATAACGGACACAAAAGCACGCTTCGCAAACAACCAAGGCAGTATGGAACGCCACACGCCGTAGCCCAACTACGTCTGGACGTTAAAAGAAGCAAGCACACCATAACTCCATGCCACAGGCAAAATCTTAAAGATAATGCAGAGCTTACTCAACTGCTTCAAAAAAGATGCAGACCCTTTGTATAACGAGAAGAAGTTCTTCATAATCGTCTGGCACCCGGAATTTAGGATCCTTGAATACTAGAAACGAACTAACGACACCAATTGCGGACATAGGACGCAATCTTCTGTGCAACATCAAATAATAGCGGCTAAATCCCAATCGACGCCACTCAGATTACTTTAATCCGACCGGAAACTGTCCGCCTAATGGACAGTTACATCTCTAAATCTATTGTATACTGTTATGCTTTCTGAGTCCTAGTATTCATAGACTTCCCTGTAAATGAACTTGTAAATCCGATACGAATCACTTCAACTTGTACCTGAAGAGTGGGAAGCAGCTGTCTTGCTGTTCCTACGAAACAGTGTTTGTAGTAACATGAAAGTAATAGCTATTTTAATTTGTTTGTTGCATGTCTCTATGCAATTATGTGTAAGTCGAGCACTCTTACCATGGTGTTTTGCTTAATCACATGTGGATTATATATATATATATATATATATATATATATATTTATTTATATATATACAGGCAATACAGATAATATATACGTCTACGAAAACAATTTTTATGCATTATTCATAATATTTTGTTAAACTTAAATCAACATCAAAACATGACTTTAAAACAACCAAATGTCGTATTTTTTTTATTCCCGTGGAGCCGATTCAAATTCTTAATTATTTATTTTCTTTGTTTGTATGGGTGTTAAGTATCTTCGGGGTTTTATTTGTAGTTATCAAACAATAATGAAATTCTTCCAAGAAAAAGTAGACCTATAAAATTCACCAGGTGACATTTCATAGACTATTTTATACATGACAGGAATGCAAAATCGTTATCTTTTGGACCAAATTAAAGCAATTCAGTTTGGAATATTTTCTTAGTGTAAAATAGAGTCTATGCTTGTACTCTTAAAACTGTGAGTATAAAGGATATGACAAATAGTTACCATGAAGATAATATTACAATTGTTTGTTTCATTGTATTCTTTCTTAGTCTATTAAAGGAACCTTGGATGATAGGTTGCAAATGAGGACATTAATTCTGAACCCTTTACAAGGAGAAGGATGTTGACACTGTTCAAACTCTATGGCAATAGAGCCCTTTTCATCGTTAAAGGTTTAGAGTTAATACCATTCTCATTCTCACCCAACGATAAGGGGTGTTCACATCTACCAATGACAATGGAGAAGGTCCTTAACACTGTACAACCTCTATGGCATTATGGTATTAGCGCCCTTTTCCTTCTCAAGGATTTAGGTTAATGCTCTTCTCATTCTCATCTGATGATAAGGTGTGCTCACATCTAACAATGGTGATGACGGTCGTTAACACTGTACAAACCCTATGGTATTATCGCCCTTTTCCTTAAGGGTTTAGAGTTACCACTCTTCTCATTTTCACCAAACGATGAGGTGTGTTCACATCTACCAATGATAATGGAAAAGGTCGTTAACACTGTACAAACCCTATGGCATTAGCACCCTTTTCCTCAAGGGTTTAGAGTTACCGCTCTTCTCATTCTCACCCAACGATAAGGTGTGTTCACATCTTACAATGATGATGGAGAAGGTCGTTAATACTGTACAAACTATAGCATTAGCGCCCTTTTCCTTTTCAAGGGTTTAGAATTCACGTTCGTCTGATTTTCAACCGAGGATAAGGTGTGCTCTTCTCCACCAGTGGTAATAGAAGGTCATAAACACTGTGTAAACCATAAGGCGTTAACGCCCTTTTCCTTCTCAAGAATTTAGATGTGGCACCCTTCTCGTTCTCATCCACGTAAAGAGTACCGAAGTGAGACGTTATGTGTGGACAATGGTGGATGGAACCATGTGTAGCACGTCGCAGTTGGTTGTTTCTACCAATAGGAGAGCTGTAGTTGCATTGAGTTATGGTTTGGCTATTGTCCCCGCATGTTTCCAAACCAGTTTGACGCCATAACTTCTGCTCTACAGTCTGTATAATCTGTACACCTGTTAGAATGATCAAAGTGGCAGGTATTTCTCACCTCGTACACAAGTGTAAGGAAGTAGTTCCTCGCAATCCAGCCAGAGGAGTATGGCGCTGCCATTGGTCGAGATATTCACCGCTGCACACACAGGGTTTACTCCTTGTGACGAATCATCCACAGTAGCATTATAAATCCACCGCATGGTTCCAGGAGTCGAATCCTTCGTTTGGTAATAACAAATAGACAAATTGATTCAATTCAGCTGAGGCAACTACTCGAAAGTAAGCAAATAATCAATCAAATCTATCAATCAAATGGGATAGTGAAATTTATTCGTTTGAGGGTGATTGTTATTTCTTTGAGAGTGGAACTCCGCTCTTACAACTGAAAGATTCAAAATATTTCCTCACTCAGTAAGAGTGAATATTCCACTCTTACTTTTATATGGTTTTAAGTTCATAATTATTGCTCTACCTGTAGCTGGGTAACGTCTTCTAACGTAAGCAGCCGTCCAAGCTCAGATTCACAATCCATGTTGGCACCTCTCCACGTAGCAACCGCATCTTTGGTCTGGATACACATGTTACCACCAGACGTTTGCCAACTATCGGAAATGGTTGGGCAGATGTCTGATCGATTGATGCAAACAGGATTACAAAAAATCGCCATACGGTTTGTTATCAAAATTAGAAAAAGAGGGGAAGTAAAAAAGAAGAAAGAAAAGCAAGATGATGATGCTGAATGGCAATGATGATGCCGACAATGATCGATAATGAATGGTGGGAAGTGTGAAGAAATAGAAGAGATAATCCTCTTGAGATAAATGAGGTAGTGATGGCTAATGATGGTGATGGTGGTGATGGTGGTGATGGTGGTGGTGATGGTGGCGGTGGTGATGGTGATGGTGGCGTCATAGTGTGTGATGGCGGTGATAATGATGAAGAGAGATGAAGAACAACATGATATAATGATGCTGATTAATGGTCGAAGACTGAGATGGAGAAGATTAAAGGCTGAAAGAAGAAGACATTGATAATGATGAGATGATATGAGATAATGATGATGATGATGATCACGATGAATAATGAATAAAACAAAGGATACGGAAGAAAGAGTGGCAATTAAGAACAACAAGTTAAAGACTACTGTAGTGAAATTAAGCCAAATTTATCACCATGTGTACAATACTGTGAAGAAGTGTGTTAGACAATAGCATTGGTAAGCGCTAGTTTTTTAGAAAGGGAAAGCAAAGGTGTTTAAAAGGATGTGTGTTTCAGAATACAACCTTCGTTTTTAGAATTGAGCGCCAATATTTAGTGATATGTATACACGACGTTTAACATCTGAACAGTGTTTGCAAGTGATACCAAGATATGTATTCTAGAAGCTTTACTTCATAATACAGGTTGTACAATGTAATAATTTCAAATTAGACGTTTGACTCCTGGAAGTACCCTTTTCCTCCAGGTACTTACCAGAAAACTACACACTGGTATCCACCCCCCAGTCCGAAATCCATCCGGACATGTGCAGTGATGAACTATCATCATCGTAACACACGTATGGGAGGCAGTCTGTGAGAGGCAGCTGAAACCATTCATTGCAAGTTGCAGATATGAATGAGAAATTTGACGAAACATGTCCCATGAACTTGAGGTTCGACACAAACATCAAGAATTACACGAATTACTCTGTCAATTGTTAAATTTAAACATACATGTTTTTTCTGAAGTACCTTACTGAACATCTGAGTCGTGTCGGTACTTGACCAATTTAAAGGATAAGTTCACATACAGCTGATGTAAGGAATGTAACAATAATCATCCAGATGAGAAAACAATGATGGGTTTCGTGCTTTTTTAAAATATGAAAGTAAAACAAATTTTTAATATCTGTTTAATTGAATTTGAATCATTTGTTGTTTTGTTATGTTGTTGTTTAGCGTTCGTCCTGGTTGTCTAGGGTTTGTGTTACTTTCGGTTAGTTTTTATGGTTTACTCTTCATTTTAGTTTAGCACTATACTTTATGGTTATTGAATTTGGTGTTCGTCGCTTATTTATGATGATGTGTACATTCCTTTTTGCTATTTATTTTATTTGATTGTATATTTATGTTTATATTGGTTTTCCTATACAAGCTTAATTTTATTAATTGTTATGGTTGTTGTTTTGTAAAACATTGTCGCACGGACTTTGCTGAAAAACAGCCGCATTGCTGAGCAAATCCTTTTCATCAGCCGTGTCTAAATAAATGAATGATACCATTACAAACAGGACGAAAATTACAAGCATTTAGGCGGGTATTCTCAAGACTTAAATTGAACAAACGCTGCTTGACACAATGTCCGATCGGCCGGTACGGGCAGACCAGTCGTAAACTCCACTGAAAGCAGTTGAACAGGTTGAATGAAAGCGCAACTGGGTTCTGGACGCTGTTAGCTAGCAGCATTGGTCTCCACGCGAAGTTATCGTACAAGACGGGAGTTCCGTCTGCCATGCTTGGGAAACCGTTATATATAAACTCTATTATTTATATAAGTCATCATTATCATCATTAATATTACTATTAAAATTAAGTTATTTTTTTCGCCGTTCTTCTTTTGTTTTTTTTTCTCTTATTGATTTGATTGATTGATTTGATTGGATTGATTTTTGATTGATTGATTGATTGATGATTGATTGATTCTTTATTAGATTTATTTATTTTTTTTTTTATTTATTTATTCTATTCTTATTTCAGCAATCAAGAGATACAGCAAGATTGTGCAAGTATCCGTACAAACAAGCGTAAGAACCCTGCATTCACTGGACGCATGCGTAGCAAAAGAATAATTTGAATAATTATAGTCCAATAATGACTATATGACCCAAATCCAGTGGTATGCGGATGAAAAGGATATTAAGAGGGTGCAGAAACAGTAAGGCATAATTTTATTGTAACGGCATAGAAGCCATAACATAAAAATAACTAAATTCACCTTAATCAAATGGATAGTTATTATATAATATTATATTTGATTTTTCTTTTTGTGCATATTACTTGTCGATGTATCTATCTGAATAAGAAAATATAAATTTGGTTTTGGCAATCAATACTAAGCAATAAACAATTAATAAAGAACGCAATAGCTATGAATTATGGCCGGTTTGTCATGTGTTAAAATTAATACCACTGTGTTGGCAATGTAGAGAAATTGGTTCTAACTAGAATATTTAGCTGTGTGAAAACCGTCACAAGAACCATGACATGATGTAAATCAGACCTAGCAGAAATCCGTCGTGTTCCTCAACGCCATCCAAAGCCGCCCCCCTAATCATAATACATAATTATCCATTAATGGGCCTTGCACACAATATCTTACCTCCATATCCAACTGTAGTGTCGTCAGAAGTCAGTCAATCACTCACTGACTCGAGCTTTCTGCACCAGCTGTCCCCCTCCGATCATAGTGAATTGCTGTATTCTTGGATTTTGATGGCGCAGTTGGCATAGCTAGCCGGTTGGAAGATATCGGTGCACGCGTTTTCGGCCTCACTTGCGATGACCCAGGCAGTATCCTCCGTACACGATGTCGTGTGAGCCAACTCTGAGTCGGAATCTGCGAAGAAATTGAGATCATTACGTTGTAAGTTTCAAGAAATTACAAAAGATGATTATTGTAGACGATTAAAGATTAAACATTATGGGATTGGGATGAACGAAATTTAGCTTCAGTAGCTACAAGTCTTACGTCGAGAACCCTTTTACGTAAACAATATGATCTATCAGAGTTATTCATTCTCATCTATGGCGGATGCTTTGACTGACAATGACACAAATCAAGTTATTTTACATGTTTAAGACCTACTCCGAAGTTGATGATTCTCACTTGGTGTGTGACTTTACATTTGCAGGCCAAAGATAGTTTGGACACCTCAGAAAGTTTAGTGATAGGTGAAGAAACATATGTGAGAATTGAGAAATAAATCGAAAATCTTTGGAGTCTGCTACTAAAAAAAAAAAAATGAAAAATAGATTACAATTGAAGACGTTTTGGGATATATATTATATTATAATATATATATATATATATATATAATATACAATAGTTCGCATATCGGTGATTGTCAATAGGCTCATATGGCATTTAAGCGAGCAACTGTATTCCACTAAAACTTACCTCTAGCACTCTACCGGTCGTTTCCACGCTTTCGCGATCGTCAGGCAGAATGATGAGGGTTGGTGCCTGCGCGGTGAGATGGATCCGTTACCAAATGTAAACACCAACCGCCCAAAAGAAAACACCGGGACCACAACGAAACGATCCATCTCACGCGCGCAAGGCAACCAACGACCTCATCATTCTGCCTGACATCGCGAAGCGTGAAGCCGACGTAGCAGTGCTAAGGTATGTTTTATATATATATAATTATATATATATATATATATGGGATGGATGAAGAAATTGACTTTCAAAAAAGTGAAGCCTACCCATCCAAAAAGAGAAGCCGCCCAGAAAAGGTTATATGGTTCAACCCCTCCTTAGTACATGTACCAATGTTAAAAACAAACGTGGGGGCCATTTCTAAAGCTGATCGAACATATTCCCCACGGGCGCATAAGCTACACAAATCTTCAACAAGAATACTACCATTAAGTAAGGCTATTGTTGCATGGCGGAACAGTCGAACTCAATACAACATCCACGAACGACAGAACCATCAAAAAGGAGAATAGCATAAACCACCACGCCGGAAAAACTGTAATTGCAGATCCAGAGAAAACTTGCGCTCTCGAGGAAACTGTCTTACAACTGGCAGTGGTATACAAGCCACTGAAAAACTGACGATGTAACAAACTATACTCGGCAACACAGGGGGGGCCGCTTCAAGGACGGTATAGAATCATATAAAATCTTTCCGCAACCAAGTAACAAACGCAACAGAGCTGTCGAAATACATCTGGGGACTGCAAGAAAACAACAAAACTGACATGACATCAATGGAACAATACTAAAGAAATCAAACATCAATCAAGAGGAAGAGTGCACATGGCAGCCTGTGTTTGGACGAAGAAACTGGCAATAATAACAAACAAAACAACACGATGCTCACACTCCGCTCGCGAGATAATCTCGAAATGCAGACATCAAATCCAGAGCAGGCACCGGACGCGTGACAGAACGCCATCGTTTCGTGCAGTATAACACCGACCTCAACTCACTGGAGAACGCCGAAGCGTGAAAAACCGTCGGTGCGTGAGTCAGGAGAAAAATGAGGTATGAAGTATAGGGGCCTCTTCACAATGGCATTGAGACTTTTTCTGTTTAGTTGATATTCCATTTTCGTATATATATATATATATATATATATATAATTAATTATATTATTATATATTATATATATATTGATAGTATATCTGGCCATGATAGACGTGTTTTTTTACACGTCTTGATTCATAATAAAGAAGCGAACGGATTTTATTTTTCCGCATCTGCTTTCATGCTTTGTCACACATGGCACTGATGACGAGTGTGACCATGACTGTTCATTGCCTTCAAGGCGTTTATAACCATACTTTGCTCGTATTTTATGTTATTTATATATATATATATATATAATATATATGAAATGATGTGATAGTTTTTTGTAGACACAATATATGTTAACCGGCCAAGAGCAAACAAATATTTTATCATACACGAATGTTAGCTGCTATTGTTTTTAGTTTCAGTGCTATTCTGAAGCAAATATAGATTAAAATGCTATTGGTGGAAAAAAGTGCCGATTTTTTAGGTGGGGGGGGGGGAAAAAAAGGGGAATGGGGGGACATTTGTACAAATTTCACTATTAGTTTTAGCGATACCGTTAACTCGCAGCCTAGTAGCCGGAACCTGAACCCGTCGTTAACGTTTCCGTGTCTGTACCAATCTCGATGCGTACTTTTACTGGCGCAGGAAGGACCGTTTCCAATCGGTGTGTGGTTGGTGTGAAAGGATCGGCGTAGGCCTGAGAACACACTGGATCAAATAATGCAAGATTATTGTTTGAGTAATTTTTACGGCCATTTCTGTTTTATCTGTTTGCACAGCGACGATATATTTGAAGTATATTTAGTTACGCACAAATTATTTAACGGTCTTAACAAAGGAATGACACAAATTACCTGGCAAGTACCCCCCCCCCCTTCCTCCATAAATAATAATAATGCACGGTGGCAGAGCACCTCTTGTAACCCCCGGCTCAAGGGGTTTGAGAAAATCAATTTTCTGGGTCACGTATCGTATGATCATTCATATTATTCGTAACATGTTTATATATATTTCGACACACGATATTAACTAGAGGAAATACTTCCTATTTTATTTCAAGCTTCGTGCCCAAGTTACAAAGGCCACGATTGTTTGTTTCAGCAAGTCAGTTCCATTGAATTGGAAGCGTACATGCCTTTTTTAAAAGAGAAACATTGCGGAAGAAGAGCACGGGAGAAAAAAGTAGTCGAGCAGCTACATTTCGGATTTTCTGCAAGCTTAATATGAATCTGTCATTGTGGTAAGCTGAATATTTGTCTCATTGGTAACTGACATGACCAGACGTTATGAATGTATAAGCAAAACTCTTTATACCTTTGAACCTGAAGGATAAGAATTTCTTTAATTTATGAGTGTACACATATTGAAAACATTGACTTTATAGGCCTACAGTTAGTATTGGTTCAATGGTCATGAAAAATACAGCAGACCCAAATCAATCGCAAAGCCAAAAAAAAAAAACAATTTCAAACATACTGGTGTGTTCCGCTTGGCGTCCTGATTCGGCCGCCATAATTCTCCCGTTATTTGTCTCCTGGATCCACCTGATAGAGATAGTGTATCTGGAACTGATGAAGAGGCGTTAGATCCCACTGGTGTCTAGACTCGACACGTTTGATGGGGGTTCCCCCCTTGGGTAATTATGCCGGCAACCACGTGGTGCACTCCCTGAAATCTTACCTGATCCATTCTAGAAAACGACAACATTCGCATCATATGGAATCTCATTCTAGAAAACGATAACATCCTATCATTCCAAATTGCTCTTCATGAGTTACTCGGTAAAGGCAACATGTTAACATTAAAAAGGTTCATAAACAGACCGTGCGAACGCCTGTTGACCAAACAACAAACATACTTATCTCATAGTAAAAAATATATTTTGAAGGCAACATATTTTGGCCCGAAGAATGGGTAAATTACCATATTAAGCAAGGCCACACCAAATTTCAGGGAACAACATATATTGAATTTTAAAGATCATATTTTGTAACTTTTGCTGATGAAAAACATACTAAATATCCTAAACCATTAGTTGGTAGCTTCTGATAAATAAAGATATATCCAAATTCAGCGTCTGCGCTAATAAATGATGTGAAAGATAACTGTCACACTTGTTGTTTTGCGTATACGTCATGTCAGTTGCACTACGTATTAGGCCTGCTATTAAAGATCAATTCGTTTTAGATTAAACTCTTTTTGTAACACGGTAGTCTATGGAGGAAACTGGTATGATAACATTCGTCAGCTGTCAAACAGATTTTTACGTTTCCTAAAGTACTTGATGGCCGTTTGGTTGTTTAATTTTTTCAGGACTCATGTTTAGACCTTATTACATAACGTATCAGGTAGCTCAGAATTTTCATACTGAGAACATTGTTAACGATTGTTTCTTCTATGATGTATGGTTGCGCACGGACACCTTGATTTTGATATTCAGACAATTATAAAATCTCAGCTGCTGGTTAGATGCAACAACGAATCTAAAGGCCGAGTGGGTAATCACATTAATTTGGTTACTTATAAGCGCAAACAGGTCCGCCAAATGATCTGGAAATTGAGCGAATCAGTACTCTCATTCAGGGTATCTAGTGTCTTTGTGGTATAAAATCACAAACCGTGTGATAAATTCGACATTTTGAAAAGCTAACTGACAACTGAAGTGTTTATTACACGCAAATAGATAATTAGTTATAATTTCATTGATTTCAATCGCATTTCCCCATCAAGGTCTTAAATAGTTAAAGACGACGTGGTAACAAAATAATGTTTTCGGAATATATGAGAATTTTCATAGGCAGGTGGGGTATTAAGGATCTTTTATAAATGGAAGACAATTGTGTTGGTGGTTTCAGTAATACGAAATTGAACCACCGTCAAATCAAACTTTTTAACCATGTCACTGTAAGGAAAAAAAAAGACTTCTCAAGGCTGTCACAATACTAGAGCATTTGGTGCTTATAAAACCATTTTCTGTTTCGGTTTTGTCTAAAAAGGTGCTGACAAGAACCTTTTGGCTTGTCCAAAATCTGCTACTATAGCACCCAATAAATGGCTTTGCTTTGGTGACAAAAATGATTCTAAACGATTTTTTTTCTCTATAGTGTACTTAATCTGAACTGGCTTACTTTATGTGATGTATCAGGCAAGAAGCATACGACATCCAGGGCACCAATTAATTCGACAGACCACAAATTATTATCAGATGCAAAAAAGGAATAATTTCCCGTTGCTGAAAAAAAGCATACCATTCTCAAAAGCAAGATATTTATTTCGTCAGGATGTAACAATGAAAATGGTCGATGCATTAATTTTTTTCTTTTTTTTTCCTTTTTTTTTTTTTTTTTTTTTTTTCATAATGAAAAAAAAATCGAAATGAATACGAGGTGTGACAAATAGCAACGAGACATAACAGCACGCCCATGGCGCAACATCAATGCGACCCACCGATTATGTCACTGTGTTGCCAACATGCTCGTCAACATTTGCTATGGATATTGTTCACTTATCTCCAACTCTGTGCTCCTGTCCTGGGGCTGTTGAGTGCACGCCCCAACTCGCCATTTGTCACAGATACTGTGGTTGGATAAGCCATGGAGCGGGGAATTAAATCTGAAGTTCCTGTTCAGTTGGGCGTTCCGGGACCCAAACGGAATTGCAATGTTCGAGAGGAATCTGTCCTTAAAACTCCTGCTGAAAGCTTGAGACTACCAGTTTAGTCTCCTGTCCAACTGGCCGGACTTTGGATTGATTTCCAGTTCCATGTTTGTGCCACTTCTGTGGGCGGGGCAACAGCAGGGGCATGGCACTCACAGCCGGAGGAAGGGGCACAGCGTGTGATTGGTGAAAATAATCACAGCAGAAGTTGGGCAACACGTGACATGGGGGTGGGTCGATGACATTGGCAGTGTGGGCTTGGCTGTCAGAAAAAGCAGCTCGTTTATTATTTTTTTATGTCACTACCTCGTCCAAGGGTATTTCAAACCGTAAAAACGCAAAAGCTGAGTGCGTGAATCCAACACTTATCGTGGTTGCCCAATAAAGATACAGATAAGCGTATAACTTTTAAACTTTTTGGTTGCTATTTTAAACACCAAAGAGTTATAGTTTTAAAACACCAAGGTATCGAAAGTAACACCCCTCTGGTTCTTACCTGAGCACTACACTGAGTGTCAAATTTAACACAAACCTTTTGCAATGTCAACTGAGAAAAAAAATACCGCAACATCATGCCGGTGCTTAAAATAAAAATGCGTAGTGAATTAGTGGTTACGGGACATTGCATTGGATATGATAGCTTTAAAGTAAAAGTTTTTAAACAAGTGCATTCCTTTTAATTGAGTATGATCTCTGCACTAAAATCTATAGTTTTCATCATTACTTCTAAAATGCACTATCTGTGCAATTGATTTGAGGCAATGATTAAGGTTATCTCTATCTACGCCGCAGTTTGGCACTTAAAGTGCGCAAAGGCTACCACAATAGCCACTCCGAGGGTACACCCACACGTTCCAAAAGATGTAAACTTGGATGTAAAGTATTACGCGTGGCCAACTTCGCACACTCAGAAAATGTGTTATAACTATCAGCTACCATATACAGTACAACGTTTCCACTGCCCATTTTCAATCACCGAAAGTTTTTATTTGTATTTTTTTAGGTAAGCACGTCGGAACATTTCATTCCAAAGTTACTCTTTGTAAGATGTGTAGGCTATTGTAGTATGCGCTGGCACCTTTGCTAAATTGTGGATATTTTTACTTGGCGTATAACAGCACCTTGGGTGTAATAAAAAGCCATTATGGTTGACTTTTTTAGCACGTTTGATCATTGGAATGCTGGATGAAATGGAAAACAATGCGATGAAGCTCTTAACTTCTTCTAGGAGGTGTGGGTTTCACCTCTTACTGTAGCTTTCTGTGGTGTCTAAAGAACCAATTTAGTGGTGTTGAAAGAAGACAAAGAGAAGAATGTACCGTACATAGTGGCGGTAGCACAATAATTCTCTGACCCATTTGTGCCTCTTCTGCTGAAGGCTGAAATTGCACTGTATCATAATACATATGTATATGCTTGCAAGCAACATAATGTGGTTCTCAGAAGTATGATTGAGGATCCATGGACAAGTCATAACCTCAAACGCTGTCGTTATGGAGAGCAGGGCAGACAACGTGTGCTTTAAAAGTAGTTAGGAAACAAGCAGCTGGACTTTTTAGGGCACTCGTATGAGGAAAGGCAATTTTGAGTGCTTGTTTCTCTCGAGAAGATAGCAGGAAAGAGGGATCGGAGGACGTCAAAGACAACTTTTTTGCAGAGGCATTGGCAACATGGACTGGATGGAAATATTGGAGCTTCTTAGAACTGAATGGCCGAAAGCCTGGATTCATGGTCGCCACGTCACTAAATAATGACTGTCGGAGGAGGAGGTAACGTGGTAATCCTTGCAGCGCTGGGAGCTCACATTTTTCTTCTTTACAGGTGCTACAGGAGGAGTTAGTGTGCGAAGTAATGAGCCAGCTTAATGCGAGGGTCAGCGTGATTAGCTTCTGTTCTTGAGACACTGAAGATATTCCCATGATAAGAAGGAGACTTACAGGGGAGGATGCTTTTTCGCTTGACGTTGGTCGATCAAGGCCGGCATCGTCGGCTCCGCATTCCACACGTAAAATCAGTCCAACATTGACGAATATCAGCAGGCCCATCATTATTGATCCGGCATTTTTGGAGGAGCGCCGCATAACCGTTCCCCAAAAGTTGGCCTTTTTGATGATTGTCAGAGTGGTCATACCTTTCCAAAGACAGAACGATTCACAACATAAAGACGTTTTGAACAGACTAACACGGCCGAACGAACATACAAAGGTATTACTATGATCCAGGTACTCTGGGCCAGTCAACTTCTGACGAGGTACCTGTCTATCCCTTCAATGGGCAGGTCATGTCACAGAATTTGGAACCAGCGTAGTGCATGGAGTGGCCATGTAAACAAAGGGCTCGGTCTCTTGCAAAACCAGTTAGACAAGCTCACGGTTCGCCTGTTCCCCAGACGGAAGCACGGTCTAGTGACATCAATCCTTCCTCATTCACTTATTTTTCGACTTGTACATCTTCCCTCTGCCTCTTTTCAGCCCACGAAGACATCAATCTAAACTGCACAAACATTTCACTCGACGAATGAAACGCTTATTTCCTAGTAATTTCGTGCTGCTGATGTAACCTGCAGATTTACAGTGAAAGTTTACAGATCGAAAGTGAGGATGATGTTGTCACCCGTTAGTGGAATCCTGCTAGATGAAGGCTAAATTCGTCCACGTTTTCGTCCCGTCATTCCCATGCAAAGTAGTTGCAGCGAGATCTTAAAGGACATCCCGGTAATTTGCTATCCACATACGTAAAACCCCCTCACCCGAGCTCCGCTGGAAAATTAAACTTTACTATTAAAGTGCGAATACAGTTAAAAATCTCACATTTACATGAGGATAGCACGCGCACCTTTGATACAGTCTTAAACAGCGTGAATATGCTATTTGTGAATTGAAATACAATGCACACAAGAGACATGAAACATGAGAAATGAGATTTCGTTTGTAACTGGACCTAACAATATTTGCTAAATCAGGAATACCCTTGTACATATTCTAAGGGTCATATACTTCATGCCCGGTTCTTCTATTTGAAAGTGCCAAACATATCTAATTCGTTACTGGGTGTTGCGAACTTGTATCGAGAATATTGAATGCTTTTAAGAGCAGCGAAATATGGCTGACATGCATCGCCATAATATTATAACTGTTTACGTTGGTATTATTGTTTAAGATTAATCTGACCATTGGGCTTTAAGCGAAATCTGACGGTTCGTAGCTTACAAGATGATTAAAACTATAAAAAAATCACCAAATCGAGATATGATGTTTCCGTCACCAGGCCAACAATTTTAACATTGTTTCCTAAACAAATTCAACAGATCTAGGATACTCCCCCGGAGACTACTCCCCCGGAGGACAGCTGACCTGGGGTAAGAACGCTACCTGACACTTCCCCAGAAGGTACAATACTCCCGCAAAGGAGCTGGTGAGATGTCCCAGAGAAATCGTGTCTTCTAGAGTTGTCCTCTGGGGAGATGTCCTCTGGGGGAGTTGGCTTTCCGGGGAAGTTGTCGCTGATACGAATGTCAACATTACACAAACAAAGTTACTCTTACTTCTTCTTCCCCTGAGAAAGTTCCCGCTCTGTCCATTGGCCGAGTATAAATTGACGAGGCAAAGCTCAAGGTCCTCCGTATCACATCCGGCTCGCAGTCACGGCTTCTCATCTGATCCATCTTCGGTTTCATGGGAAAGTGATCGTTACATCTGGAGTGGATCAAAGATATCCGTTCAATAAATTACTAAAGGTAATTTATAAAATCGACCAATACTTTGTAATACAGTGTAGTAGCCAGTAGCAGCAGAGTAGCAAAAGTAAGTAGTAATTCAGATTTTTAAATCCGGTTTTGTAGCTAACAGGGAATTACTTCACTCCTCATAGTAATTTTCATTACCCCCTCTCTCCATTCCATGCATCCTCTTCCATCCCAACCCTCTTCTTCGTCCAACACTTGCTTCCTCCATGTTCCTTTAGTTGCCTTCCCCTGTGACCATCGACCCTGAAGC
>JZLH01S0112040.1:2500-22500 GCA_001188425.1 Eucidaris tribuloides | reverse complement strand
TCTGACAGCTCGTGGAGTTTTTCTTCGAACAATTCTGTCATTTTACAATTTGAACGACTCGGCTAAATATCACAATTATTCGAAGAAAAACTACTCGAGCCGTCAGATTTACCGGACCATTCTGGTTTGTGTGTATACATTTTGGCGATGTCGATCTTGTCCAGCACCGAGAGGCAAGAAGTTGACGCTGCATTGGCGCGCGAATCCACGGGACTTGACCCCGGGCTTGACCCCTGTCGATCGGGCTGCGCCGCGCCGCCAAGCCAACTACTGGTGACACCCGCGGCGTGCAAATCACCGACACAGTAAAAAGCATAGACATTTTCATTAAAATGCATGTTCAGTACGTTATGATAACATACTTCAAATTACGTAAAACTATCTACATTTTAGCTTGAATATGCCTTACTTACCAATAATTGTTTCCAAAGTCTCTCCTATTCGTGATTTTTTATGTCGGCTTGCGTGGCCCTGCAGCGGTGTCGCTCGAGTTGCGCTTCTGGTTGAAACCTGGCGGCAAAATTTCGTTTTAGTTGCTGGGCTTAGTTGTCATCAAAATTAAGATCCGAATCAGACATGGAAATCTCTGATCCTGAATCACTCCTAGATGATTTAGAGACGGCCATATTTGCCATGATAATGATTTAAAAGGACCTCGAAGTTTGTTGTTTTACTGGCGACGGACCTTTTAAATGGTCGTATTACGTGTACTATTAAGCAAGTCAAGCTCGCTCGCAGAGAGCGGCGTTCCCCTGATGACGTCGGAGGGTCACGTGATACGCAAACACGGTTTCAATATTTTTTTGTGGGCGGGGCGAACTTGGCTTAAAAATAATGATATGGCATTCTTAAGTGCAGTATTATTTTAATATTAGATGATTTCCCAGGTAACTTTCGATAGAATGGTATTCCAACAACAATTAACTATCAATAAAATTCATTTTCATGAGTATGTCCTGGAACCTTTAAGGTATAGCATGCTTAGGCAGTTTAAAAAAGACCAATTACTCAAATTTGATTGATTTGTCACGTGCTTCCTTGTTGATTACAGTCATGATCACGACCACATTTTTGGATGAGAACTTGTGATAAAGTGTGCTAAAATTGAACGATTTACGCATGGTTGTAAACATAGATGATTTAAAGGCAAGGTTCACCCTGACGTCAAGTTGGTTTTGATAAAAGCAGAACAACGATAGAAACATATTAATGAAGGTTTGATGAAAATCCATCAAAGAATAACGGAGTTATGGAATTTCAAAGTTTTAAATTTGTGACGTCAATGCATCTCAACAGACGTCATGTGCTATAAATTCCATAAAGTGCCATTTTCTCAGAAATTTGAAAATGAATTAACCTGTGCATTCAATATATTATCAGAAACATTGATTCATACAGGGTTCTATTTAAAAAAAAATCAATTATTACGAACCATTAAAAAAGATGACAATATATGAAATTTATATTACATGACATATGGGGAGTTGCTCGTGTATGACGTCACAAAATTTAAACTTTGAAACTTCATAACTCTGTTATTCTTCGGTGGATTTTCGCCAAACTTTTATTAACCCGTTGGAGACGATTTAATTTCGCTATAACACGCATTTTCCATAGACTCCAACATGAGTTAACTCGTACTTAGTCTCCAACGGGTTAATAGTTATGTTTCTCTCATTTTTCTGATTTTATTGAAATCAACTTGACGTCAGGGTGAACCTTGCCTTTCAGGAAAAGCACCTGCCCCGGGATTTTACCGTGTAGTCTACACGTGTAACCGACTGGTGTTTTGATTGTAAACACGTGAAAAAATACACGCCAATGCATATCCCTGCAATTTGGATTCAAGAAACAAAATACGCTATTGTACTGAAATAGTGCGGGATGTTTGATGTATAAAGAACAAGTGACCAAGATTTGGAGTATTGGGCCGACAAGTGCCAAAACTGAGTTATTAAAAATTAAAATTAGCAATGAAAGGAGAATTTCAAGCTGATGAAAAATTCTTCAGGTAGAAGCAGTAAAAGTGGGGAAACGCATCAGTGAAAGTTTAAGAAAAATCACGCAAATTGGACCCAAGTTAGCAATGATTGAAAAAAAATCCCGATAACTCTAAATTGGCAACACTGGATTATTCCATACGAGTAACCCTCCATTTTTAGTGCACACAATATTGCACTATACTGGATTTTCCGTGTACTGTTGACCCCATTTTCTTCATCTCTGTTTCTCTCCATACGATTTCTAAGGTTGCCAGTTTGGCATTTTAAAACGTAAAGAGCACAAAATTTGGCATTTATTAATTTCGTTTGGCCGGCAAATATGGTTGAAGTGTATACCAAATTGATTTTTGGCGGGGTTTTGGCATTTTACAATGGCATACCTAAAAAAAAGTAATAAAACCCGATTTTCAATGAAATAGGTATCGAAAGTGTGTGATGTCTTGAAGTGGCTGCTGCATCACCATGTTTGTTCAGTGTTGCCAACTCAAATCAAGACCAATCCGCGCAATAACTCCTTGAAGCCGCGGCACAGGGTCCAAAATTATCGACGCACAAAATAATTTACGCGCAAAATCAGGCTGCGCGTAAACTGCGGCACCCAAATTTTCAGCCAGAGGTTTCAAATGAAATGTGTTTCAAAATAATGATAACGACGTCATTTCCAACCATGTCTACGGTAAGCTAGCCATTAAATGCATCAAATGCAAATTTTGCGGCTTTTATTAACGTTATTACGAAATTTGGTACTTTGAGAATCACAAATATTGGCAACCCTAACGATTTCTTCTAAGAAGTAAGTTGACACGTAAGTTGCCAAGAACATGAAAACGTAGTAACATTTTGTGTACAAAACATATGCAATCAGACAGCTGTTTTTATTCAAAATACTATTACTATGTTATCAGACTAGAATTTCCCTTTGCCTATTTTTTATTTTCTGGGTGCTGCTGTCTACGTTGATTGGGGAATAGCATGCTGTTCTATGGAAGACCATGCCAGCATCGATGAAAATTGAAATTTATGGCGAAACGTGCACTGCACAAACTGGGATGTTACAACCAAGGGTGTTGTCCATAATATATACTCTAAGTAATAAACGTCCTAAAGGTTCTTATTTTCTGCCCCCCCCCCCATGGAAAAACGCAGTATCTACATTTTGCACAAGTTGAGATATTAAGCATTTTATGTTTTTTTTCAAAGCCGCTCGAAACTATTTGATTTCTTGTCATCCCTTTATTATCAAATTGTGGAGTATTAATATGCCTATTTCAGGCCAATTTTTTTATTGTTGTTGTTGTTTTTTAATTATTGACGAAAATGTACATACTTTGGGGAAAGTCGAAGCAAATGCCCGATTTCCCCATGGAAAAACGCAGTATCTACATATGATAAAGAAGGTTATTCCATTCTTTTTCTAATCATCACTTACTCAGTCGATATTGGTTCAATTCCAAGAAATAATATATCAATGTGTAATTAAGAGGGAAACTAATAGCTTACAAACATGGAGGCCGCCCTCTACCAGCAAGGGCGCCCTCTGTGGTAAAGTCCCAAATTTCATGAAAATGGTCAAAATGACACGAAACAGGAATTCTTGTAAAGTTATAATTAACACAATGTATTGCAGCTGTGTTCACCTGTTTTGTGTTTGTACTTCGATTAAATTCAATAATAGCCTAGAAACATGGACGGCTCCCTCTAAAAACAAGGGCGCCCTCTGTGGTAAAGTCCCAAACTTCATGAAAATGGCCGAAAATTACACAAAACTTTATTATAAAGTTGTAATAAACAATGTCTCCTGTATTGCTGTGTTTGTCTGTTTTGTCTTTGTACTTAAGATTTTAATTTGAAAGATATATCATGTTATTTAATCTTTACTAAAGAAATAATTGGTTAAAAAAAATGAAGATCGAGCCTTTATAATATTGGCCGGTTTACCAATACATTTACATTATCAAAGGGATATTAAGTACTATGATAATCAGACACTCGTGTGTTTAAAAACGATATACTGTATGCAATCAATTGAATATTTATATAATTTGAATCATGCTACTGAAAAATGTGTTGTAAATACAATTTCTTGAAATTTGAAATCATCACTCAGAGACTTCTTTGTAAAATGGGAAATCATCGTATTATGTGAGATGATCTACCGTTTTAATTTGTCAGCATCTGAATTATAGCACATGTAGAATGATTATGCAATTTATTACCCATCGGATTGACTGTGATGTGAAAAAGGACAACACAAAAATGAATGTGTGTTCATCAGGCTTGGTACACTGTAAATCAAATATTGAATTAATGAAACAATGCCCGACCGATTGGACATTGGAAAATAACCAGAAGTTTGGTGCATAAGAATTAAAAAAAAGTCATGTGTTTTCAAAATGGATTGGATTTTTTTTTATTCTGGTGTATAAGACTTCAATTAACTAATGAAATGTTCTTGATAAATTCATTCATGGAATGATAGAATTTCCAATGCAATTCTGCTCTCCTCATTTCATTTCCTTAAAGGCAGTGGATCTCATTTGCAAACATCCTCGCAGACCAGGAAAAGATAACCCATGCCCTTAGGCTATTAATGAAGGGCATGTCTGAAATCTGGGGGGCAGTTATTACCTAGAATTTGAAAAATGCGAAAGAGAAACAATAGCCGCTTAGTGTACGTTGTATGGCAGGAATTTTTTTCTCGCGAGAAAAAAATTCATATCAGAGTCTAACGGTCACTATAATTCCACTAAAACTGAGTTTCCAGGTCCTTTATTTTGCTTATGGTTCCCAGATGGCATTTTCTTCTAAATGCCAATGTATTTACACGATGTTAATTTTTAGACATGCAAAAGAGATCCCCTGCCTTTAATATATCTTTATCGAAAGATCGCTTCAAAGCATATCCTTTTGATGGTGTAAATGTATGTATGTTTGTGTGAGGATAATTTTGTGTGACTTATATGTGTTTGAATTCGGAATAGTTATACGTTCGTGTGCATGTGTGGTATCTCTAACGAATCTCTCCCCCCCCCCCCGATCCCTTGCAACATTAAGGCACTAAAAAATTGATGACTTCACCCAAAGTCTTCCTTGATTTTACATCAAATTACTTCTTTCATAATTGGGCTGTCACGGAATAAAGTATAAAGCTGACACGCATATTGTGTTGATCAAAGCTCATTTCAAAAGTTAAATTCTGAACTTCACCAACGAGGGAGCCCTTGGCAAAGGGGGCGCCCTCCATAAAATTATTTGTTTCTCTCCCTTAGACAGTCTCTCATGATGAAGTTCCGGTGTCAACAAAGTAATACAAATGAGTGATATTGATTATACGTTTTGGGGGAGATAATGTTGAAGTTGTTATTTTTTCTCTCATTGGTAAACCGGCCAATATTATAAAGGCTCGATCTTTATTTTTTTTTACCAATTATTTCTTTAGTAAAGATTAAATAACATGATATATCTATCAAATTAAAATACTTAAGTACAAAGACAAAACAGACAAACCCAGCAATACAGGAGACATTGTTTATTACAACTTTATTATAAAGTTTTGTGTAATTTTTTGCCATTTTCATGACGTTTGGGACTTTACCACAGAGGGCGCCCTGTTTTTAGAGGGCGCCCTCTATGTTTCTACGCTACTATTGAATTTAATCAAAGTACAAACACAAAACAGGTGAACACAGCTGCAATACATTGTGTTAATTACAACTTTACAAGAATTCCCGTTCCGTGTCATTTTTACCATTTTCATGAAGTTTGGGACTTTACCACAGAGGGCGCCCTTGCTGGTAGAGGGCGGCCTCCATGTTTGTAAGCTATTATTTTCCCTCTTAATTACACATTGATATATTATTTCTTGGAATTGAACCAATATCGACTGAGTAAGTGATGATTAGAAAAAGAATGGAATAACCTTCTTTATCATAATTATGTAGATATTGCGTTTTTCCATGGGGAAACCGGGCATTTGCTTCGACTTTCCCCAAAGTATGTACATTTTCGTCAATAACTAAACAACAACAACAACAATAAAAAAATTGGCCTGAAATAGGCATATTTATACTCCACAATTTGATAATAAAGGGATGACAAGAAATCAAATAATTTCGAGCGGCTTTGAAAAAAACATAAAATGCTTAATATCGCAAAATGTAGATACTGCGTTTTTCAGTGGGGAAACTCTAAGTTCAGTGTAGATACTGCGTTTTGCAGTTACTGAAAAGTGGGTTTCCCAAAAGAAATTCAGAAAACTGGATGTGTCACATGAAAAAGGGATGTTTACTGACTGCTTTTATGAAGAAAAGTGAAATTGAAAAAAATGACAGATACTGCGTTTTTCCATGGGGGGGGGGGGCAGTTTTGTGGCAAACGTGGCACCGTTTTTATGCGTATTAGCACCCCATTTTGACATTAAAAATGTTTTCACTGGCAGCATACTGCCCGGATATGTTTTGGCAAGAACCATCCTTAAACTGGTACTAATAAGTACCCAAACATGATATTGCAAAAATGATGATACAGTTGTAAACAAAAACTTCTAAAAGGAATTTAAATCTTTTCTTAGAGTGTATAGATTTCAGATCTGGTGTTCAATTTCAAGGTAATACCTTTGGTGATAAAATTAATCCTTTCAAAGTTCGAATGACACCCTAGGTGTTGATATTGAACAACATAATTTTATAAGGTATCTGTATTGGACAACAAGTTTGCTGCTAATTTTCCACTCTCATATGGGCGTGGTGGGATACATGGTACCGACATGAAGGCAAAAAAAAAAAGTTAGATTTTTGGGCAAAAAGTTCTGCATCTGCAAAAAAAGTGGGATGATGAAAATAACAAAACATAGGAGCCAAACCTGTAACTGAAATCTGTTCCGAATTGTGACATAATTTCCATTTACCCATTAACCGGATTGCGTGAAACGCTGGGTAAAACGGCAAGCACATGATTTCTTTTATTTAAAAAAAACATGCATGCAATGATTGGAATTTAATTTAGCAGCTTGACAAGCAATCTAGAACGCTAGGATTAATATTTACCGTATTCAGGCCAGTACAGGATAAACTGTAATTAGAGTCGCACTGATTATATAGATATGGCACAAGAGAAAGAGAAATCACTTACGGTCACAGTACATAGATACAATGTGAAATTTAAAACGCACACGAAATAGTTGTGATTAAAACTATACATTTTACTATAATTATCTTAAATTTCAATTTTTTTTAAAAATTAGAGTAAAATCCACACCAATTCGGAGTAAAAAAATCACTCCAATTTGGAGTGAGATTTACCCCAATTTGGGGTGAAATCCACTCCAATTTGGAGTTAAATCTTCTCACGTTTGGGGTGAAATCTACTCCAATTCGTAGTAAACTATATACCAATCTTCGGTGAAATCCATTCCAATTCCAATTTGGAGTAAAATTTACTCCAGTTTGGGGTGAAATCAACTCCAATTTGGAGTAAAATCTATTCCAATTTTAGATGAAATCCACTCCAATTCGGAGTAGAATCTATTCCAATTTGGGTAAAATCCAATTAGGAGTAAAATCTATTCCAATTTGGGGTGAAATCCACTCCGATTTCGAGTAAAATCAATTTTAATTAGGGGTGAAATCCTCCCAATTCGGAGTAAAATTTTTCCCAATTCGGCGTGAGATCTACTCCAGCTCCAAATGAAATCTGGACCATTTCGAAATGAAATATTGGCTATTCACTGTTGTGAAAGTGGGTTTTCACTCCTGTGGGAATCAAATATGTGTATTTTCTCAGTGACGCGTAGATTCCATACTTCTACAATAAATAGAAAAATGTGGTATATTGGGTTAATATCGTTAAGCATGATTAGTAAAAAAAGAAAAAAAAATGAAACAAAACAAAACAATGTTAATAATGTTTTGCGTCTACCTAAGATTGTTATTAGCCGCGGGCGGGTTGGGAAGGTAAGGCCTATATCTGGTGACTGTCCTTTGTACACGCTAAAAACTGAAATGCTATTTCACTACTTATAGTCTGAGAGCTAGCTACTTCTCAATTTACCCCATCGCACCCAAAAGATTTGACCCCTCAAAATTACTTAGACTATCTATGTGAATGAAAAAAGATTTGTCAGCTGGACACAAGTGGTCGGGTTTGGTCCCTAGACCGAATTTAAGGGGGTTCATTTACCTAGTCCCACACATAGATTAGTGGGTATGTTTGGCGTCTTCGTGACCTGTATACTGCATGCGTACTGTTATATGCATACTGTTTTATTCAGATAGCAGCGTACTAGGACGTATGTTTGTCAAGCTCCAGAAATATATGGTTTTTAAGCGTTCACAGATTAATTTCTACATCGATTTGATATCATCCGATAGAGCTTGGGGACAAGGATATAATCTGACTGCGATCGCTTCCTGTTCTTATTTATCTGCAGAGTAGTATTTCACGTTTTTGAACTAATTTTTGGTGAAATTTCAATTTTGAATTTTGAACTTTTGCGCCGGACAATACAAGTTTGGGGCGTAATACGCACCCCATCACCACGCACATAAGCGGGAACAAACCACCATCATCGATCGTTTACGCAATACGCGTTCATTATTGTTTTACGCTCATCTATTACCAGTGCGCTTGAGGATAACTGATGACGTTATGGCTAGGCCAATAAATTTGCAGTCTTGGACGACGAATAGAAATGATAACGGGAAGGAAGATAGGCGGTTGCTGATAGCATCCTATTCAAGCAATCAAGAAAGCGATGCCACCATCGACCCTTCCCGAGATGACTTCATCATTCCAACTGGTATCTCGTGGTCGATGTGGTTGCCAAGGTATGGCGGCTACTTCAGCCAGTGATTGTCCAGGCGAGTGACTGCTGCCCGTGACTGGCGCGATGGAGACGGCGATTGGGTCAGCTGATGCACAACCGATGCTGGATTTGGCTCGAGCTGAAAGTCTCATGTCCAACACCAATAAGTACGACTTGGATAGGCTGGAACAATATGGCAGACGCGAAAAACAGTCCGTAATTCATGGTGTGCGAAGAAGCAGGAAGAGGACACGAACGAAGTCGCGTTAAAGGTGGCTAAGGAGTTAGGAGTCGAGATCGTCATAGCAACATTTCCGTGAGGCCAGCAGGTTGCAGCGGGCAAAAGACGTGCTGGAGGAGATAGCTCCAAAGGAAAGGCTATGCATCAGCCAAAATTCGTCAGGCGTGACGTTAAGACATCAAGATCATGAAGATACAAAAGAAGCTGAACGGGTAAGTACAAATTACAAGGCGTGTATTTCGTCGGACGAAGACTGACATTCTACGTAAGCGCATGCTTCGGGAGCTGAAGCGCGATACCAGCATTAAGGGTGTCTGGCTCGGTTGATGGAAGCTCATGTGTAAAAGCAGCTTGCTAATGGGAAAGGAAGTGACGAAGGTAATCGACTCCCCGGATGATGCAGTAGAAGGTTTGGATGGGACGAACGCAAAATCACTGATCCTCGCTTTTTGTCTTCAAATAGGACAGCACGGCCCGGCTTTCAGCAGACGCTATATCAATATTGTAAGTCTGATGTTGTGCTTGCAGAGCAAGCTAAGACTCGGGCGTAATTAAATTTTATTTGGTACAGGACTTTTGATATTTGCATGCTTTTCTGATGTAAATGTGACTCTATCAATTATTGATGATCAACTGCTTAACCAGGGCTTCCAAGGTTTCAAATATCTGCCTATTAAGAATGTCAAGCATAGATTATGGAGGAGCTTCACGGTGTTTGTGTATTTTATCAAACGATGTTATGCACGACGTAAACTGTTGAAATTATTAATGATACAGTGTTCGGATTTGTTTTTGGTTAACAGTGTAATAAGAATTGCATTTTGTGAAGCTTTTATTCTTGGCGCAGCGTATCTACCTTGTGAAGGTTCATTCATAGTCATCATAATGAAATTATTTGATGACATTTTGAAGATCTAATTATTTTAGTGCCACCTTGACCTTACCTGTAGTTTAATGCGTGATTTTAGGCACTCAAGGACTGTATTTTTGAATGATTTTGTTGAATTTGATGAGATGGTAGATTTTGGCAGGCGGGTTAGAATTGGCTCATGACACTTCATTTGCCTTCAAATCCTGAGGGCTCACTAAACTCGTATTCAACTGAGGCGTTTCAATATGGATAGGACTTCCCAATAACAATGGTTCTCGTTTGATTGAACTTTGTAAAAAATTTTGATGTAAAATTGTAATGGTAGTTCGGGAATTGATGGTGGTGTTTGGGGATTTTTACTGTCAGAATGGACAAGGTAATGAGTTGTGGTGATTATGTGCTGTTGTGTCATCTACCCTAATGGCCTAAAATTTCTCATTTTAATGTGTGATGCTGTAGACAAATGTTGTCTGATACTCATGGTGCTATTTCTGTTCAATTTTGTTTTAAATGTAATTCTGATGGAAATGTAGTTGATACGGAAATTCAATCTTATGAGCCGAATGGTCAGTATCAGCAGATTCTACGTAGTTTCCTCTCAGGACTTAAGTGGGATAATGAACCTTAAAGTCGAATATAAGAATGCATTTAAACAGCTATATTGTTTACATATTAATGGAAAACTTGCTAGATTGAATGTTGATGATTTAAGCCAGGATGATTGAGATGGTATTGTTTCAGATGTAAATGCAAATTTTTATTGATCTGCAAGTCCGCTTGGTATGTGTAACGACGTTGTACGTAAACTTTAAAAAAAATTTGACAAGAATATTTGTGCTCGAAATAAACCATTGGTTTGATAAATCATGTGAAATGCAAAGGAACTTATTTTTAAAGGAAAACCAGTAGATTGAACAAGGGAAAATACTGAAGAGGCTAGGGCTGCATTACGAAGTAAAGCCAAGTTATAAAGAGATTCATTCGAAAGTTTTATAGAAGTTTACAATAAAGTATTACATAATAGGATGGCGCAATCTTGAAATCTAGGTAAAATGCCCACAGAATATTGGGATTTTTGAATAAGGCAAGGCACTCTGTTGACTAAGTAGGTAAAAAATATCATTGGACACGTTTAAGGAGCATTTTTGAAAAGTTGAGCAGCTAAGCCTAATGGTTCACTACCTGGAAACTGATTCAGTATTTTGGATCCCTACACTTATAACAGCATTCTATTAATGAGCTTATTAATGGGGAATTTACCTGGAGAGGAAGGGTTTGAAACATATGTTAGTTTGCGTAATACCACGGCGAGTGGAATTTGACAATATTTAAACGAGTTTTTGAAAAAATTGTCGGCAAATGAACTGGTGTTATTTATGGTAAAGTTGTTTACATATTGTTTTGTTGTCCGGTGTGGGTCGCCTTCAGTTTGGTGTTTAGGAATGATCAAACCCTTTGTATAAAAAGAAAGGTTCGCTAGAACACCCTGACAATATAACAGGGGAATGTACGCTTTCTTAGCTGCTATAGGGAGTTTGTTTACTGCTTTGTATCAATGCAGACTCACAGAATATCTAAATTGTGTTGGAGTTATAGGTGAGGAGCAAGCCTTGGTTTTAGGGAGAGCTACAGTACTTAGATCATATATTTACTATTGCATGGACTTATTCGAACTGTATTTACATGCGAAGAAAAGAAATTTATTTGTGCCTCATATATTGATTACAGAAAGCTTTTGCGATCTCATTACGGTCCAGTTTATGGTACAAGAATTGATTTCGAATGGTCTACAATGGAATTGTTATTCGTGTTGTTTATAACATGTATAAAAATGCCAAATCTTTGGCGTTAAAGCTTGGTCCCCCGGCTATTTAAACTTTTTGCATGTAATATTGGAGTGAAGAGCAGGGCCGGAAAACTGTCTCGCATTATTATTTGCAGTGTATTTAAATGATTTTGAACAATTTTGTTAAGCAGAACATTATAAGGGTCTTGATATGTGTGCATCTGAGATATAGAAATCATCTCAGTAATGATGATGTGGAGGTATTTCTTACGCTTTATGTGTTACTGTATGCTGATGATACGAAGTTATGGCTGAGTCAGGTGATGAATTGCCACTGCTTTATCTGCTGCTTCATCAGTATGCCGATCTTTGGAAGCTAGTCAGTTATACAACGTAAGACAAAAGTTAGTAATTTTTTCAAGAGGAAGTTCGTAAAATATCCTGTTTTTTCCTTTGGTGGAAGTCAGCCTTGATGTTGCTTAATGATTATAGCTTAATCTTGGAACTGTGTTCAACTATAACGGGTCGTTTAATAGGGCTATGAAAAACAGTCAGTCAAGCTTAGAAGACGCTAATCGTTGTAATTTGATCGTAAGCGCTAAAAAAGTTAGCCTTACCTTTAGATATACAATGTGATCTTTTTTTGGATCAGCTTGTTGTTCCAATTTTATTGTATGGTAGTGAGATTTGGGTTTTTGGTAATCTGGATACATTTTGAAATGTTTCATCAAAAAGTTCTTAAAAGGTATACTCAAGGCCTTAACCGTGGCTTACTGCAACATTGGTATGGTGTATGGGGGAATTGGGCTAAGGTTTCTTTAACAAGTCAGTACAGAAGCGTTTGAAAATTTTTTGGGCTAGATTAGTCAAAGGAAAAAATCTAAGCTCTCTTATATAGATCTATAGTTTGCTGCGTCAGCTTCATGACTGTGGTGATTATCAAGTCATTGTGGATTAGTAAGTTAAAAGTGCTGGCTAGACAAGCTGTGGCTATGTCAAATTTATTGGGCTGCGATCGATATCCATTTGAATCTAAAAATGGCGTTAAACTGTCTTTGAAACTTAGGTTGGATGACATAGGTAGCAAAATTGGAGTGCTGAAAGTTAACAGAAATCGCTTTATCTTTAACTATAAGGATTTTTAAACAAGAGGTTGGCTTGGTAAAATTATTTGTTAAAATTGGTCGTAGGAGAGAGGATACTCTCTTGTAAATTTCGAGTGCGGTAAATCATAACTACCTATTGCTAACTGCCGATATCTTGATCAAGCACAAGAATTACATGTAATGTACTTTGTGTAATTTTGCTAGGTGCAGGGGGCTGATATTTTCATTATCTGTATTGTTTGTCCTTTTTTAATCGAAACACGTAAGGCGCTACATCAAGAATTATTTCACTTGTCGTTCCTAACATTATCAATTCCGTCAGCTGTTTCAATAGTAACAATATCAAACAGTTGAAAGAATTTGTCCAGGATTTTGTAAGGTAATATTTGTCAAACCTTTGTTTAGAAAGTATTTGTCTTGTTTTAGTAGTAACTATACATTTAGTTAACAACAAGTTAATCGTAAATAGTGTCATTTGACACCCGTATGGTTTAATTTATTGTAAAATTTATATACATATAGGCTATATTATATGATATATATATATTTGTTTATTTTGACTTCGAAAAGATTTATTAATATCCGTGAGTTTTCACCGCAATTGTATTTCTTCCATGCCCCAGGAGGCCGTTTTAAGACATAAAATTCATTGTCATTCATTGTCATTCATTGTCAATCATTTGTCATCATATCATTGTCATTCATTGATACATTCATTGTCATTGTCATTCATTGTTCGTGCGACGCGGGCGGCATTTTGTCTGTATGCGCGCGCGTAATCAATGGGTGATTTTCAAGAAGGTGGTGTTGGTGTCGAGTGTTCAGTGTTATTTGACACTAACCCTCGACACCAACACCAAGTCTGAAATCAGATGGTGTTAGATGGTGTTAGGGAGGTAGTTAGGTGGTGTTGGTGTTTAGCAGCGGTGTTATGGACAGATGGAGGAGTGTTTAAATCGTCTGCTTAAAACCGAGTACCACCCTGGTGTTAAGCCAAATACATGTATTTGTCCTATTCACTAACACTAAACCCTAGGGTTTAGTAAAAAATGTCATTTCAAACTTGGTGTTAGTGTTGGTCATGATGAAGTTGTTCTTCGCGCATGACTTTTGATGTGATGTTGGGATGGGGCTCAAGCATTCTTGGTATTTTGTTCGAAAGGAGGGGAGGGGGGTAATCGTTTCATGTTTCTTTCAAAAATTTATATCTACATGTCATGCAGATGAAACATGGAAAACGATTTAAACATTATTTTGTCTAGTTTGAATGCAAACTAGACAACAACTGAATTCGTGAATAAAAATAATAAAATAATAAAATGAAATTCATAAAATAATAATTATAATAAGTTGCAGTAGTAGTAGAAGTATACTAGTAGTAGTACATAGTAATGTTGGCGATATTTTAATCAGCGAGTTGCCCACTTACTCCTTTATCGGGAATGCTAAAAATACGCTCGCTTTATATTCCATTTTAGTTGTAATAATGATTATAAAATGATTCTAATTGTAATTATAAATCATAGTTATTATTATACTTATAATAATGATTATTACTGTACTATAATAATAATAATAATAATAATAAAAATAATAATGATAATTATGATAATGATGATAATAGTAATAATAATAAATATAATAATAATAATAATAATAATAACAACAACAATAAAATAACAATAAATATAATAATACAACATAATAATAATGACAATAACAAACATAATAATAATAATAGTAATAATAATAATAATAATAATTATTATTATTATTATTTATTATTAATAATAAATAATAATAATAGTAACAACAACAACAATGATAATAATAATAATAATAACAAACATAATAATATAATAATAAACATAATAATAATAATAATAGTAATTATTATTATTATTATTATTATTATTTTATTGATTATTATTATTATGGCTGTTATTATTAATTATATTATGGCTGTTTTATTATTATTATTATTGTTATTGTTACTATTATTTATTATTTATTATTATTATTATTATCATTTATTTATTTATTTATTTAATCATATCATGTTATTTGGGTTGTTATTACTAAATAATAAGTAATAACAATGAAATGACAAAATAAGAGGCCTACTAATAATAATGAAATAAAAACAGAAATGTAATTCAATGATTGATATATTAATTAGACAAAATTTAACAAAAAACATAGAAATTAATTAGGAAAAAGTCTCCAAGAAATTGCCTATGATGAGGTCCAGACCATAGCTATACGCAAGTTTGCCGTACCATACCCTCACAAAAGTTTTTACTAAATTACTCATTAGGCCTATGCTACGGGGCACTGTCGCACTGACCAGTAAAGGTATAGTTAAACCTATATGTTTGTCCCGAAAGACAGGCGCAATATCCGTGGGTCAATAGGTATATTATACCAATATTGAATCACATCAAAGTTTTGTTGATTTTCATACATTACAAAAAAGCGTGTTTTTCGGATAAAGACGTTTTGTTCTTACGATAAACCTGCCCTATACGTAGCCCGTGTTAGCGCGCGTCTTCCACTATGCGCCCGTAACCTCTCCGTACACGTGCGCTGTCTACACCCTGTATTACTGCGGCAATTTCCTCGCGAGACTCGCGCGAGTGTAACGTAAAATCTCGTTTATGAGAAACCAAGTGAAAAGTTCTCACAAGTGAGACTAAATAACAAGAATATAACCAAAGCACTCATTTATTGCTAAAAAGGCGATCTCTTAATCAATGTTTTGATATGAATTTAATCAAAATTCACTCAAATTGAACATTTGATGTTCGCCGAGACTGTTTCCATCATTGATGGAACGCGTGACGTCACCAGTCGGCGTAACACACAGATTACCGCGCCCGCTAAACGAGCTCGTGATTTCGGTGCTCGGATTAGGTTGGTGTTAGGAACACTCCAAACCAACACCAACACCACACCACTTCTGAAATCACCCATTGAGTTAAATACATAACAATTGCGCAATGAATGAAATTACGCACGCGCATACAGACAAAATGCCACCGCGTCGCACGCATGCAGTATACAGGTCACGAAGACGCAAACATACCCACTAATCTATGTGTGGGACTAGGTAAATGAACCCCCTTAAATTCGGTCTAGGGACCAAACCCAACCACTTGTGTCCAGCTGACAAATCTTTTTTCATTCACATAGATAGTCTAAGTAATTTTGAGTTGTCAAATCTTTTGGGTGCGATGGGGTAAATTGAGAAGTAGCTAGCTCTCGCCCTATTACAAGGGGCGATAAGTTACAACACTTTCTGAAAGTTGTGTAAGTTGGATTCCAAAATTTGGATAATATACATTTAGCAAGTGTTGTAAAGTGTGGTCACCCCACTGCCCTTAAAGGGTACCAACACCCTGAAAATCAAATTTGTGTACAGCTAGAATACACAACAAATAACCACTAGACAGATGTCATAGCTCGTGAAGTGATCATATTTTGAAAATAATAATCATAGCATTTTGGAACTCAGTTCCGCGCGTTCAATCTCAGTTCCGTAAACGCCGGTTATATGCGTGCGCGTTCTGGCTATACGCGTACGTTTTTACCAAAACTATCGAAGAGTCATGATCGATCTGTGTGTACGCAATACGCCACACTGTGTCGCGTTCCCGATCAAAAAACGTTGCAAAGTTTCAGCCAGTCTATCTCAAACAGTCTTCATCCAAAAAAAGTTGCTAAGTGTGAGACGTTTCGGTCGCAAACAGCGACCGTTTCAAGGGTCGAGACTCCGCCGAAAGTGCGAACGCAATTGATTGTCAGTCGGCTCGCTTGAGAAACTCGCGTGCACTTGCACAGGCTCAACTCGGCTGTCGAGCTTACAGCAAGGCAATTGCCGCGGGTAATTGAACATAAAATGGATGAAGACAGAAGCCTGTATTGAGGGATGGTATAATGATATAACATAGTTTTGGCATGAAAACATGTTTTTATGCCTATAATATGCGTCCTGTATCTAAATGCCACCAATCCGAGGCTATGGATTATTATTTGAAGGAATGTCGGTCAAACTTAGTATTTGTGGTGAGAGTATTAAATGTCCCACTGATCGAGCGATGCATGCCGCGCCGGCAAAACGCCGCCGGGTGGTGGGGTGGTAGACTGAACGGTTTCTGGTGGTGATACAACATCATTATTTCGCAGAATCTCTTCTTCTTCATGCAAAATACGCGACGCACGCCCGTCCTTTTGTTGCGGACTTTTTCTTTAAATTACCGCTTTCAATAAATGAAGTAATTTGCATAAGTTTATTCAGTACAGGACTACACGCGGCTATAATAAAATGACAATACCATTCCCGCCGCTACTTCGCAAGAATCGCACAAACAGGATCCGGGTCTTTTGATAAAAAAATATATAAATAAATATATATAAATCACTGCAGACGTATATTCAAGTTCACGGGCGCAGGGAGTAGAACACTATACCGTTTACCCACAAATATAAACCGATCCGTAGGGCCGACGTGACTTTTCTATGTCACACTTTATTTTTGCATCGTATAGAGCCGAATATTACCACTGACAATTCATTTCCAATTGTAAAAGCAAGCACCCGAAATTTGTTTTAGTATCATATGAATCCGAATAGGTCTGTATCCATAATTTATTTCCGATCGGGAAACAACTACACCTGACATTTCTGTTTAGCGTGATGTGGAGCTAAATATAATTCATATGCACCCTTTTTCCTCGATATATAAACGTTTTTATTTTAACTGGCTAGATCGGACCAGTAAAATTGACCGACGGTGAACTTTACAGGTCCCCGGACCGTCGTATCTGCGGCACTCTAGCCAAACGGCAATACTGTTATCGATCAAGACGTTTGACAGGAAAAATATCGATAGCGCGGTCGATCGATTGATAGTATCGGGTGATCGAGTAGTCTATGCCAAGTCGTTTTTTACTTTATTTGTTGTTTGAAATTCACATTCAAACCTCAATAAATAAAAAACGGAATAATCATAAATGCTAATACTTTGCAGAGGGCATGGCACAAATATATTCTACATGTATAGCAAATAAATTACTCAGGGTGTTGGTTCCCTTTAAATGTTGAAGTAACATTTACGGTTTTAGTGTGTACGCTCGTATGTAAGATTATTATCGTTGTTATGTACAAGGTTGCGAACTGAACCATAAATGAACTAACTAAATAAATAATGATAGGAATGATCATGACTTGAGGTGTTTTACCCGGGGAGCTGTCAGAGTGCTGTGAAGATAGAAGATCGACTGGCTATACCCCTCAACGATGAATGACACGAAGAACGCTCGCGTAAAGAGTTCGTCTGTCTCACCACCTCCTTGAAGCAGCAAGCCCGAGATTATCATACGTTCCGGAAACATCACCTTGAGGGAGAAGGATATTGATGTAACATAAATCAATCAATCCATCATTCAATCAAAACTTGCATGCATACAAATAAATAATCAATTACATACACTAATAAACTATCCCTTCTGGGAAAAACACGTCGTCCACAGTGTGCTTACATATTAAAGACAGTGTAAACACAGTGTGGCACGCTGTGGATTTGATTCGTTTTCACACTGTGATCACTGTGTGGTCTTAGAGGTAACTCTGTGACGACCCTGCTTTTTTCCCCTGGCACGTGAAAATCACTGTGTGGATTTGGTTTATTTTCATAGAGTGGCACTGTGATTAGTGTGTGGTCATAAAAGTCACGCTGTGGCGACCCTGCATTTTGGGGGGCAGGTGTTGACCACAGTGTGGATTTGGTTAATTTTCACAGAGTGACACTGTGATCACTGTGTGAACACACTGTGACGGTCTTGTGTTCTTTCCACCAGGGCAGTATAAATAAAAAAAAACAATCATTTAATTACATTAGCCTATTACACGAACGATCATTGGTTCCGTAAATTTAATAAATAAAATGATAAATCAATCAATAAACACATAAATGACCTGCCAAGAAAACAAATTGATTACGGTACAGTTACTGAAGTCACCAAATAGTAAACAAATTTTATGTCAAAATGTTGAAGTCGTTTACTTGAATAAACGGATCTCTGTCCCTCGGGTTGGGTATCCAGGACGAATTCCCGTAAAGTCTCGCGAAACGCGGTGCGTGATTTCTATCAAGCTGACTGCTAGCCGTGACGTCAGCATCCGCTATCCATCCCGTCTCCATACCCAACGGGAGAATGCAGGTTTCTGGAAACAAATAATCGAGAAAACTTGCATAATTTAAAAAGAAGCAACCGTTTCTCTATACCAATAACCATATTTATAATTACTATCTAAATCGCATATCAAAGACATTTGTTAAAATTGTGATAGCCCTTCATAATAAACATCGTCAAAATCTTGATATTCTGTGACCTAACATAGATACTGTTGTAATAGTACACAGCTAAGAGGCAGTATGGCAATTCCACGAAAATGTTACCCAAGCGGTGGAAAAATGAAAATCAAGCGACAACTTTGTTTTACCTGGCCGTAGAAGTTATTACAGGAAGGGTCAAATCAGCAACGTGAGCCTAATGAAAAAAAAATCCGGCTTCAGCGGAAAGATATTTTTTGACGGCTATTGAAATAAAGTGTATTATGTCAAGGATCATTGCATAAAATTCAGTGGTTTTGCAGTTATTTCTGTAATGTGAAAAATGTCACTATAAATGACTTTTCAGCGAATTATTTCTATGCCGAAATAAAGACATGAGGGCTCATTTTAACATTGCATGCCGCTGGATACCACAGAAGAATAAATCTTTTTCTGAAAATGCGGCCTATTTCTAATTATGTCTGATTTTCGCCGCTCCTCGCTGGAAGTTAATCGTCCGTAAATCGGTTTTCGATATAAAAGTTTTTACAGTACACTATGTTTTGTCGGCAATTTTGTTCTAAAATTCAAACTGCAAAGCTGTAAAAGTGATATCACACAACATATGCCAGATTTTTTTTTTTTTTCCAGAGAATTTGCATTGTTCATCCTCCCCAAAAAGCGTTACGGACATTACACAACCAACGGCGTTACGGAGCATTACAATTTTGTATACACAAGTGCTAGCCTGCATGATTAACAGTCCAAATACTTTAGGATTCAAACACTGTAAGTTGATAATCTGTCATAAGTGGATACCTTGGACCTATATATTAACATTAACTGTGCACTTACTT
>JZLH01S0111996.1:0-12742 GCA_001188425.1 Eucidaris tribuloides | reverse complement strand
TTAAAATGAACCAGTGGGACTTGAACCTGTGAGTTACTGCTATCCAGGCTGCGACAATACCACCAGGCTATCACTGGTTACCGGCATTTGACAGGAGAAACACAGGAACGAAATGCCAAGGCTCACAATTCTGTTAAATAGTCCAAGGCGGGCAAGTTTATTATTATTAAATGACGGTAAGGAGTTATTCAAAGAGATGAAAATGTGATATAATACATTTTCACTTGTCTATGTGTATATTTTTTTTTTGGGGGGGGGGGGGCGTGTCGGACTGGGGAGCCTTGGTACAGGTTAATCAAATTTACAATTTCCAAACATGAGTTGCTGGCACAAAAATTGTGGCTGTTTTGTTGGACTAATTGACTGTAAAAGATCCACAAGTGAATATCCTATGAGTCTGTTCAGCACAATATCAAATTGGGTTACTACAATTTACCCAATGTAATTAATGATTAAAGCATTTAGGAAAAGTGCAGAGGTAATTCATCCTGATTTTGTTGTTGTTCTATGTGATTAGACCTGTAAAGGTCAATTACATAGTATGGTATTGCATTTTGAATTGATACTTCACTAGATATGAAATGATAATACTCAGGCAATCACTAAATCAAAAGTCAATTACACATATTTTCATTTTATGGTTTGAGATTTAGTACATTACAGTAAGCCATTTGAGGATGAGCAATATTAAGCATGGCAGTAGGGTATGTCCAAAGATATTAGATTTAGGGTATTATATTGTTTTTTGTGTAATTGACTACTTTAATATCTAAACGGTTCGTGTCAGTAATTCCCGTCATTTCAAATGAAAGATAATTGCTTCCATAACAAAGCAGAAGAATACATAAACCCTGTAAGATATATTCAAACTCTGTATGATCAGAAAAAAAAACAAGTTAATACCAATAAATGTTCTGTGCTGTGTTTGTCTTCAGATATATTAATCCAATATTGCAGAGCTTAGGTTTGCAGTACAGTTACAACAGTAAACAGCAGACTAACTGTCTACTGATAAAGCTCCTTTTCAGGTTTAATTACCCAATACAAGTCCAGAATTGTTTTTTCTGGAGTGTGTTTTGTTTTCAAGACAGTAATTTGCTACATATCACCAGCTATGCAATACTTGGATTTATGAGATGAAACTGTCAAGATTATGGATACATATTTGTTATCCCCTTTGATACAAGGTTAGTAGTAGTAGACTCCCATCCCTACCCTCCCAAGCAGTTTTTTCCATGACAATTTATTGACAATACATTTAATAGTCAAAGTCACATCAGCCAAATTTGGGGTTTAAAGCCCAAGTTTAGTTTTGGGGATTTTTTTTTATTTGAAAGCTTTATGCCCAAAAGTCATATCCCAGCAATAAAAGATTCTGAATGTCTTTAGTTTTTTTTTTGTTATTAATTAATGAAAAATCTCACGGGGACCCCCGAGATTTTCGACTATATTTTACATTATAGCATCCAAGGGGTTAAAAAGGTGTGAAGGTTATATGAGTTATACCTCATCTGAAAGACTCTGATCTTTCAGATGAGGTATAACTCATATACCGTAACACCTTATTAACCCCTTGGATGCTATAATGTAAAATATAGTCGTTAATGAAAAATCTCACGGGGACCCCCGAGATTTTCATTAATAATTTACAAAAAAAAAACTAAAGACATTCAGAATCTTTTATTGCTGTGACATGACTTTTGGGCACACAGCTTTCAAATAAAAAAAATCCCCAAAACTAAACTTGGGCTTTAAGTCAAGTACAGTTTTCATACTTAGTGGCCGAAGTGGATAAAAGGTGCACTTAAATTGACTGAAGTTCAAAGTGAGTTGAAGGGTAATAACATGATTGGTAGCACTTGAAAATCCCTCAAGAACCAAATGAGTTGAAACTTATGCCAATGTATATAACTATCATAGCACTGTGGAATGGCCTGTTGACTAAAATTTAGGATAGCAATTATTGGATTTCTGAAGTTAAATTGCACCTCGACTGGGGAAATTTATCTCTTTGAAGGTATGGATTCTTTTCTGTGCTACTCTATGAGGTCTGTCATTCTTGGTCATTAATTTGGTTGTAAATTGCTGGAAACCATACACTAACACATCACACCCCCACTATTAGCTCTGGAAAAATGCTTACCTCTGAATCATTTCTTTGAAGGATTTCCAAATCACAGACACAGCTATCAAAGGTTAATTAAGCCAACAGTGTTTGTTACTGCACATACATGTAACATGCTAGCCTCAGCCCAATTACATATGACCTTTTTCTGTTGCCATAGTTACCATGAACAATGCATGTCACAGAAAATTCAACAAATCTGTATGTACATTTTTCATGTGTTTAATGATAGTGTTCATGTAGGTGCTATTTATCACATTGCTCTTTTTCAATTTCCTGTTAAAGGTATTGGCTAACATTTACCACAGTTAAAAAAATCTGAGCCACATGATTCCCCATGCTACCAGTGTCTTTGATGAGGTCTAAAAATGAAGCCCTGATAAAATTGTATTTCAAAATGATTATTTAGTACTTTAAAAAAGTGAAAATCGTAGGTTAACCAGATTCACTTGCCCATTTCCTCCCATAGAGTTACTGTGTGTACACCTAGGCTATTAAAACTTGCCCCGAGTTTTAATTGTTTATTCATGCATGACTTGCCATTGGAAGTGTAACTTTCCAAACTTTTGTATTCTAAGGTGTTTATTTGTCCATTTGAACACTACTATGTAGCTCAGATATCAAAGTTTGAAAATTTTTTAAATTGAAGCTCCACAATGTTAGCCTATCACTTTAAGATCAAGAAAGTTTCAAAACAGACTTCCCTTATAATTTGAGCAAAACATGTTTATCTAGTTGGATATACACATACATAGTGTAGGACAAATACTTACACAGGGGCAGTGCCATGGGTGGAGGGGGAGTGGGGTGGGCAGAGGGGCAACTGCTCCAATTACTTTAACCCCCCCCCCCTTGTTGTTGATTTGGCTAGTAAAAAAAAATGTTTGGCAGGAAAAATTTTCCAGAGGGATTTCTCCCCTCCTAGAATTTTACCCTGGTGCCATCCCTGGCTGTATAAGATAAGTGTTCAGGATTAAAACAAGGTAGAACAGATTTCAAATTGAACAAAAGAAAATGCAACATTTTAGGTGTATTAATACAATACCATTTCAGTATAAATCTCATTTAATTCATAATTTAGACACCATTCTCCATCCCATACATGCTATATAATATGAAAGATATTATTAGTATTATTTTCATATCATACTGCATTTGCCTTGGGGAAAAATCTCAGTCGATGTCCATCAATGCGGAGAATTCACAATATTAAATTCTGCAATGCAGACAATATTCGTATGGGAATGATCCCTGCGTTAATTTGTGAATATCTATGTCCCCTGCAGTCCAGCTAGCTCTTATATCCCTAAGTACTATCACCGAAAACAAAAACAACAACAACATTGAAGAAGACAGTGAGCTAATGTGCCTGGTTGCTAGGAGAAAACAGACAATAATTTTGCTATAGATACGCTTGATGAATGGTTGTAGGAGACATCCAGTCTGCCAGCTAGAGGAAAAGAGGTTCAGATTTTTCTTTATTTGGCAGTCATTTAATGTATCACTCGTATCAACAATTGTAAGAGGAATCTCGGCATTCCCACCATAATGGCTTGGCTCAGTTGTACGCTCAGAAGACAAACATGCAAGTATGTGTGTAGCATACTCCTGGCTTAAAGGGGTTGGTCACAACTTGTGCTGAATCATTTTGGTTTATTTCCAAAACCTGCAAATCTACCATGAAAAAGCAGACAGATTCAGTTAACCGTGATATATCTAATCAAAGTGTTTTTTGGTACAAAATATATTGTAATTCTTTGAAGTACATGTACAGGAGTGTTGACATGCTAATGTTTATGGGGAAATATTAATTTACTTTTCACAAATATCACTTTATTCTGGTCAAATATTTGGATTACACAACATTATTTGAATTCTTCATCACACCGTCATCTCCATCTCCTGCTTGCTAAAACCTAAACAATTTGAAATGGTTTGGATTTTCATATTTTTAGTAGTCTTCTTAACTTTTTTTTGTTTCCAGCAGTTAGACTTTGGATGAATATGTGGAGTGGAGATTATGTCATTTCATAACCTGTATAGCTAGCAGATTTTGCGAGTCCTGTCAAGCACTGTCAGAGAAAGTGTTAATGTTAAATTCTGTTATTCACTGCAGTCGTACTGTATATTGGCAGAAATGTGTCATCCCCCCCCCCCAAAAAAACCACCTTTTCTTTCTCTTATTTTAAACTACAAGATGGGCGTGGGGGCAGTTATGGCAAAACCAGCCACTCGCAGATTTCCACTTTTTGAAAGCACTCATTGCTTGGTTTGAAGAACAATTTCTTGTATATGGCTTCCGTTTTAGACCCTTACAGAGACATTTATGGCATGAAAAAGATGTTAAGCTCATATTTATTAAAACAAGAAACATTGCTAAAGTTAAACAATTCCTTTAGATTGGGAGAGGGGAGGGAGGTATTGTAAAACCAGCCACTCATAGATTTCCACTTTTTGAAAGCACTCAATGATTGGTTTGAAGTACAATTTCTTTTTAGGGCTTACTTTTTAGACCCTGACAGAGACACTTAATGGCATGAAGGAAATGTTAAGCTCCGATTGATTAAAACCCCGGTGGGGGGGGGGAGGGGGTACTCAGATTTGGTTCCGACGGGGGTGTGCCACTGAAGTCGAAAAACCTGACCTATCTTTAAGGGTCATTTTGGCGGAAAACGGTACCTATTATTAAGGTTTTTTATTAAGAAAAATTACCTTTTTGTGCACTTAAGCGACAAAATAGGCGAAAATATTATAAACAAAAAAATTTCAAAATCATGACCCCTGTTTAAGGATTTTTTCCCCAAAATCATACCCCATGTTTAAGGATTTTTTGCGAAAAAATCACCTATTAGAGCAGCATACTCCTGTATTCCTTACTAGGCAAGTAACCAACCCCCCCCCCCCCCCGGACTTAAAACTGGAAACATTGTTTAAGTTAATAAACAATGCCTATAATTACTGTGGCAGTGAGGGAGTTAACATTTTTTAAGTAGTTTTCTTCTGTATCACTCTGCCATGAAATATAGAGACACCTTAATGCACGTAGTGTACTTCAGGGGGATATTCTGTGACCATTTTCTGTCATGTAATGGGCGGATTGTCCTATTTTAAGTGTTCTCCTGAGCTTGGGTGGCAATTCCTTGGTGTCCAAGGTTATTGCACCAATAAATTTTCATCAAAACTGATTGGTAATAAACTTGAAAAAATGTTAAACTGACACATTCCCTGAATCAGGGTATAGTTTACCACTAAGTTTAGATGTGGTGGAATTTAGAAGAGCATCGTAAAATTGAGGAAGGATTAATGAAAAAGGTGATTTTCCGGCTTGAAAATCTCTGATGGTGCTGAAACTGCCATCACAAATTGACAAATTGAAAAATGATAATGAAAATGGTAGTAATCAAAGTCGTGTATTCCATAGAATCTGCAGTAACTGTACGAAATGAACAACATCTGCATCAATGAGCACTACCAAATTCCCATTTTTATTGTCTGCAGATTTTTTCGACTTTGTGCCTAACATTTTTTAATCCGCTGAAAGCATTCCTAGCAGCATATCAACATTCAGGGTAATTCTATATCGTGTAGGTCATATGAGGTCATGTCAGTATACCAGGGGGTTGGGGGATGAGGAAGTTAGGTTCACTTTTGAACCCGTGTGACACCGCCAGACATCGCCCCCCCCCCCAACCCTTCCAAAAAAAGTTTGAAAGGGGGCATCAGGTGAATAACAAGTGAATGCATGCATGTACATGTACATTCCTTTCTCTACAACAGTGTACAGGTGTGACAATGACTAATTAAAGGTAAAAGCACACATTTGTGCAATATCAAAGAAAGGGGGGGGGGGTTCTAAAGATAAGTTTGCTTTATCCTAAAGTGACAAAATATGGTATAATTGCAAAATATGACATGAACAGATTCAGAATAATACTAGGTTTGACTTAAAAATTAATATTTTTTTATCTTTTGCCTCTGTCAGACACACATCTGCAGATAAGAAAGGCACAGAAAATGAAAGAGTTACATTTTTGTTTCATACCTCAGTACATAAAGGATAGCCCGTAAAGCCATTTCACCCACTGCCTCCGAGATTCTGTAATTCCCATAAAGTTACCACGTACCATATTCTGTAGGCAATGGTAGCTGGTTTGTTTTCCTGTGGAGGCCTTTAATGGGTATTATGTGAGGGTATTCCCTGCAGGTATGAAATCACAGCATGGTAGGAATGTGACTAGACAGGTGTGCTACCACACCGGGCTCTACACCCCGCTCTTCTTGATGAAGTACCTGTTCTTTTTTATCTTGCTAGGGTGTTTTGATCACAAAGCGGGACCTGCAGCTTCTGTTCTACCCCAGGGATGAGGTAATTAGTGAAGATAAAAGCTCTTCGCCCAAGGACACAACATCAATGCCTTGGACTTGAACAAGAGGTGTCTTGCATATTTAACCAGTTGGAGACTGAGAACGAGATATCTTGGCTGGGGTCTATGGAGAATGTGTTTTATCGTGTAATCAAATTGTCTCCAATGGGTTAAGCTAGGGTCTTATCCACTGAGCATGATGCCTGCCCACGTACATGGCAAAGTCTTTAAGACTCAATGCTACCAGAATCATGTTAAAAGTTTCTGTTGTAAAAAATAGATAGTCATACAAAAGACATACATTGCCTGTCTGTGAAATTCTGTGACAGTGAAATTTGTTGTGTAGCTTTTTATGGGACCAATTTGGTAATTGTTTGTTGTTTTTTTTTTTCTTCCAAATAAAGTAATGCCTTTATGAATGATGATAATTTCCTTTTGTTGTATCCAATCAAAAAGACTGTATGAAAGTGCAATTTTCCGATGTGAGGGACATGCAAATTAAAACTATAAAAAGAAAATCATGACATATACATGTAGATAAAAATTTACTTGAGTGGGCATGCATTGGCACTTTAGACTTAAACTGTCAGAAAGAAATTTATTTGAAGATCATAACATTTCAAATTCAATTTTTGAAATTGATCAGAAAATGCCAAAATTGGTATCACATTCAAGAAAATGAATAAAACTAGGAACTAATTGTAATCTCTGTCATATTCCTGAACGAAAGGGTTCTTAAAACTAAGGATGTTTTATTTGTCAAGTTAAAAATTGTGTTAGAAGTACATGTACATGTACATCCATTCAGTTGTATTTTCATTAATAATACTTTATTTGGATATCATATGATAAGTGCAGGTGTTTCTGTGCTAAAAGAAGAGCCAAGAAGGATAAAAAACCTCAACATAATTTTTAGCTGTCTGCTACCCTACGGGTACGTCAGGTAATATTTTCTCCGTATGCAATGTCATTGCATTTACAGGAGAAAAATAATAATAGAGTGCTTAGTGGGAATAGATGCTATGAGCAGGGTATTGATTTATTTAGCAAAGTATACATTAGACTGTTGACTATGGGAACCAGATTTGCTGTTTAACTCTGTGGGAATTATGGAATCTCTTAGGCAAGGAGTTAATAGTTTTTTTGACCCTGTGTCTATCATAGACATTTAATGCAGTTTGGTTATGAAATTTAAGTTGACAATTGAATCAGTGAATTCACAAAGGGCCCAAGTCCCCATTTGTCTACATGTGAACTTGAGCCCTTTGTGAACTTACAGATTCATTTGTAGTAATTACTTACTTAAATACTCTACAATTCTGGTTCTGAAGATTTGACAATGACATCAATAATATTCGTGTCATGCATACATTGTTTCAGGAAGAATTACTAGTGCTTATATGCCATGCAAAGAAATTACATTTAAAGGTAGGGGATCTCTTTTGCATGCCTAAAAATTAGTGTTGCACGACTAAGTCGCGAAAAGTTGTAGTCGCGACTACCTGCACGGAGTCGCGACTCCGACTATCGGAACGCAATAGTCGACTTTTTATCACATGTTAATTTGTATTAAAAACTGAGTCAAAAGACTGAAAAATTGAACACAACTACCGATCATTTATCTACCATTTTGTGGCAGAAATGAATCCCCTATCTCTCTTCAATCGCAAATCAAACAGAACTGCCAAAATGTACTTGGATCAGCCTCGTGCAATGCTGTCATGTGTTGCCGTATACGTTGCACTCACTGCGACTCCGACTGTGGCACCCATGCACCCCACACCACCAATCTTGAACACACTAAAACGTTGAACACCGATAGTCGACTAATAGTCGGAGTCGCGACTATTGGTGGGCGACTAGTCGACTCTCTAAAATGCTGAAGTCGTGCAACACTACTAAAAATTAACATTGCATAAATACAATGGCATTTAGAAGAAAATGCCATCTGGGAACCTTTACCAAAATACAGGAGCTAGAAACTCAGTTTTAGTGGAATTATAGAGACCGTTAGACTCAGATTGAATTTTTTTCTCGCGAGGAAAAAATTCCTACCATAGAACGTACACTAAACGGCTATTGTTTTTCTTTCGCATTTTTCAAATTCTAGGTAATTACTGACCCCCAGATTTCACAGACATGCCCTTCATCAATAGCCTAAGGGCATGGGGTTTCTTTTCCTGGTCTGTGGGGGGGCAAGTCCAAGCTATCGCGCACGTTACGTATGGGACATTCAGAGACTTTAACCATCTACAATATAATGTTAAGTTGCTTGAATTCTTTTAGTTTATCATTTATATGTATGGTATCTGGGAGAAGAATAATCGTATGAAGGATGGTGACATTTGACCTTGGCAATAATATCTTACGTAAGAAAATGTATCGCGTTACGTATGGGACCACAAAAAATGAAGTTTTTTCCAAAAAAAAATTGAGTTGAAAACTCTCTGAAAGTATTTAACTCAACAACTTGAAATTTTGTGTGGTGAAAGGTGCAATATTCAAGATTATTTGGGCAAAGTTTCATTTCATACAGAAAAGTGCTTTTCATACAGGCACCACTTAAAGTCGGAAAAGACATGTTACGTATGGGACAGTTACGTATGGGACATTTTGTCCCGTATTGATATAATGTGGAGATATCAATATAAAAGGGTCTTTGGGCAAATTTTTATGGTTTATAGAATTAATTGAAGAAATAACACCAACAACCACTTATCCAGGTATACTTTTAAGTTATGAAGTAAAAAAATGAGTATATTTTCCCCAATGTGGGGTCATATGACCCATTTTACGACTATGGATGGTATTCTTTTGAGGAAAAGGTGTCATTCAAACTTCCCTGTATTGATCCAAAATTGTTTTTTAGGTTTCTTATATATGGATGAGATGACAAACACCATCTATAAATTTACAAAAATCAAATTTTACTTAAATTTGTGCAAAGAGGGGACGAAAATTTGACATAACACTATTTAATATCTCTCAGTGTAGTCCCACATGTAGCATACCATGTATGGTTGCATATTCCCCGAGAGGGCGGTGTTGAAGAGCAAAATTTGGGGTAGAAATGATAATCCCCATTGTTTCTTCATGACCCATAGTCAATCAAACCACTAAATGCAGTATAACTTGAGATAGAGTCAATTCATGAAGTTTTTGGTTTGTCCATTCACTTTGTGTTAAAATGTCCCATACGTAACTCAATGTCCCATACGTAACAGTTTTTAATTGGCTTAAAAAATAAAGGTCTAATTAAATTTTCACAGCCTAATAGGGCATTTTGCTTTCAAAAGGAATAAATTAGAACATCCCAGAGTTTCATTAAATTAAGTCTTCAATTCTAGTAGAAAACTTAAAAAAAATGCCCTAAATTTGTTACGTATTGGACATTTCATGCTTGGACAGCACCTAATTTGCATAACTAATTAATTAATGCTCAACTTTCTTAGCACAATTAAACAAGATGATAAAGGGTTCATGTCCATATTTGAATGAAATATTAGATGTCTCTCAGTTATTTAATATCAATTTTTTAAATTGTCCCATACGTAACACCAAGTTTTACACTTATGCAAATTAACCCCTTAGATATCACATAAATGTGCATAATATGATGTTGAATTGTATAAAATCAAAAACTTTAACTATTGAGCTTCCCAATGGTATTGAATATTTTTTCATTAAATCAAGATGAAATTTTGACATCTGAGGTTACGTTATCTTGGACTTGCCCGGGGATGTTTGCAAATGAGATCCACTGCCTTTAAAGGCATTGTTTTACAATCAAGATCTGAGCTACTCTGTACATCCTCATCCTGCTAATAGTGTATGTGATACATGTAAGGTCTGCCACAACCCACAACCCATCACTACATTTCTGAATTTAATGAATCTGCATCCCTCTAGTCTTGTTATCGATGATGACCTATGTGTGAACGAACTCATGGTTCAGAGAGCAAATTTGGTATCATCATCGATAATACCATGTGTGCATATCACTATTAGTCATGTTCAGACGGGGTTTCTTAGTCGGAGTAAAATTTTATTACGCAGCAATTAAAATTCCAAAGATATTTATCTTACCACGACGCTGTGTCCACACGACCGATCACGAGAGAAACTCCGATCAGTTTTTTACCACAGGCCGATTCGCAGGGATCATCACACTGGGGGGGGGGGGGGGTCAGAGTAACGCTTCCGGAATGTCTGTAACGATTAACCGAGCGATAGAGTAAACAAACGTACCTACGGAAAATTAAACATGAATTGGTCGTAAGGTCACAGATACTCCGAGTGCAGCTAGTACGCACGTCCGCACGGGCAATTTACTCGGACCGGCTAGTCGTGATAGCGCGATACTCCTGGAAAAAAACAGGAGTATCTTGGCCGGAGGAAGGTCAGAGGAACTTACCACGACCGCTGTCCAGACGGGCACTACTCCAACATTTCCTCCGACCCTCCTCCGACTGGGCTTCCTCCGACCCTTCCTCCGACCCTACTCCGACCAAAACGGCCTGTGTCTGAACATGGCTATTGAGACCTACACCAAGCTTTGGTTGAACCCCTTTTGATGAACCTCACATGAAGGTCACACGCATCCCTCTTGTTCTAAATTTAGGTCATGGTGACAACATCCTTTTTAATCTTCTTACACGGATCACTGAATTGGTGATGATTTTACAAATAGACAGAGACGTTTGTGTTGAAATCAGACCGAGATTTGCACATTTGTGTTTCCAGCTTTGCATGTACTGGAGATACAATTATATTCTATTGAAGTTTTCAAATCTTCTTTCAGTTTATCGCTAATTACAACAAAACTGATCTGATATACTATAATTCATCTCTCATCACGTAATGAAACAGAATTTTCAATTTATTTATAAATCCTACACTTCTAAATTCAAATAAAGACTCTGCATCTTTCTGTAAGTAATTGGCCTCCATAGATCAAACTCTGAGTCATAGTCAGAATTTTACATTAAAGTGATAGGCTAACATTGTGGAGGTTCAATTTAAAAAAATGTCAAATTTTGATATCTGAACTACATAGTAGTGTTCATATGGACAAATAAACACCTTAGAATACAAAAGTTTGGAAAGTTACACTGCCAATGGCGAGTTATGCATGAATAAACAATTAATCAAACTCGGGGCGAGTTTAAATAGCCTAGGTGTACACACAGTAAGTCTATGGGAGAAAATGGGCAGGTGAATCTGATCAACTTATGATTTTCACTTTTTTAAAGTACTAAATAATCATTTTGAAATACAATTTTTTCAGGGCGTCATTTTTAAACCTTATCAAAGACACTGGTAGCATGGGGAATCATGTAGCTCAGATTTTTTTAACTGTGGTAAATGTTAGCCAATACCTTTAACCTGTTGCCTATGCAATTCTGTATTTCCCACAGAGTTACATTGTAACACAAAAAAATTGTGTTCCCGTAGCCAACAGGTTAAAATGATATATAAGCCCATACTCTTGCTGTATGATATCATGTTCTATACCTGGGACAATGCAAAAAGTGAACAATAAAACAAATTGTGTCACTTTATGTACACACATGTAAAATATCCCACGGGATTGTCTTAATCAAATAAATCGATACTGGAAACTTGTTTGATATGCTACTTGTACCTCACGCGATTGTTAATTATGGAATACGTGTATGTTGAGTCTATAATGCACATTTCATCTCCTGTTCATCCCAGAGCAAATATGTCTTTGAAGATTCATCACATCTCTTGTTAAATGCAACAGACATGACCGGATACCAAAACGTGATATGTTTGACGATATTTGATCCTCTCTACCCTGAGTCGGTCTCTGAATGTGATATTTTCCCCTTCACTCATGTTGTGAATTGTGCTGGGATAACTGGGGGGCGCATAATGCGACACCGACAATGTCTCATCGCATGCAACAGTTGCGTTTGCTCATATGTTGAGAAGTATGCCAGGAGCATGCGGAGGTAATAACACGTCGGATAATGTTGTCCCGTCTTCTTTTTGTGATAACGATACGCGCCATGTATGTGTCAATCCATTGATTTTCACGTAATACAATACAATGCTGCAGGAGTACTTGAATATTTATGAGGAGGATATTGATCAGAGTATGATACAATGTTGTTGTCACTTTCCTAATATGATATTTAATATGATACAACCCTTTTCTTCATGCCGTATATTTTGACCCATGCAATAATGAGACAACATGAGAACATTAAGCGCAAATTTTAGAAAT